>JAPYYR010000055.1:0-59141 GCA_030523065.1 Aphidius colemani | reverse complement strand
GACAATTGATAAAAAAATGAATAAAAAATAAATAACCGAAGGAATTTTAAAAGATATAAATTTTTTGCCTTGAAATTTTCAAGCCACAATTATCAATTTTTCAATTGTTGAATTTCAGCAGGGATGCGGTACGTTTTGGGCCAGTTTCAAGGCCGTTTTTTTTTTTTCTCTCTAATATTCTCACCTCGACCCTCACAGCATGAGTGGTTTCATTTTGAATGATGTTTTTTCGCGTAACGAAAGCTGTGGTTTTAGTTTTGCATCGGTTCAGTAACAGTTGTCAAGCATTGAGAGGCGGTTATGAACAACCACGCATTTTAAACAACAATCGATATTCAAATATTTATTATTTCAAAAGTAACGCAACTCGATACCAAACGCATGGCTCTCAAAATAGTTTGGAAACTTTTTTATTTCAAAATAATAAATTTAACCACGAACCGATGTAATTCAAAAAATTTAACTGGTGTTTACTTCATATTTTTTATAAAATTCAAATGTTTAAATCGAAGAAAAAATATATGTCTTGTAAAAAATAAACAAGGGACAATGTGAAGATGTTGAACGACGGCGGAATGACAAAGTCGTTGTCTTTTCTATACGTAAATATATACATCCTCTTCCACGCTCATTGGGGAAATCACCCGAGTCTCGATTTTTTTTTACATAACACACGAACGGAAATGCCATAAATATTTTACAGTGAAAATATATTATCCTAATAATCCAATGTGATAATTTTTATATCAACATTAATGCTAAATTCTTAATTCATCAGTGGCTAATGGGAATGACTCATGGCAATGCTGTTATTCTATTTTCTTTAGGATGAAAATATCCATAATTTGTCAACGCAAATGTATTATAGCAACTAATGATAAAAGTCCATGTAAAATTTTGATATTTTTCAAATAATTCTATGCAAGCTTCATTGATTAGTTAAGTCTAAGTTTTACGTGTTTATGTTCCTTCGAATTGAATTACTATTCGCATTTGAAATTACAGAACAAATAATTTAAACATTTATTCCAACTATATATTCTATCTTCTTGAATAAATTATTTTAAAAAATATAATACGTCAGTATAAAAAGCTCAAATGACTCGACAATAATTAAATTGTTAATTTTATCATAAAAAAAAGGTAATGAAAATTTAAATAAATCATTTTTAGTTTTTTTACTTGCTCAATATAATAAATATGTTTCGGCATTTTCTCAATGATTCAAAGGCGCACGACTAATATCATATTACTCCATTTGAAAAAGTAATAAAATTTTCAAGAAATTATACAAAAATAACAAAATCAACTCACCAGTTATTTTTCCACAGCAAAAAGGTCAACTTCCGTCACATTTATGTCTTTGGCTCTTTATTCTGAACCGCGATGCCGACACTGTCAAATCATGTCTGCCTTCTGCTGTTTTTCACAAAATTAAAAATAAAATTAGAATCAATATAACGAAAAACCATGATGATTATCAATTTATAAAAAAAATTTGAATAATGCTTTTTTTTTTTTATTGTAAATAAAATTGTGAAAGAATGAATGAAATGGAAAAATAGAAAATAAATTATGGGAGTCTTGAATTTTATATGACGAATATATATGAGAAATATATTATGTGTTTTATCGAGTCACCGACGTTGGTGATGTGAACACTTCAAATGATGCAAACCCGTCGCCTGGTTAATGTATGTTGCTTGGCTGGGTCCAAGTCGATTTTGACGTCTACTATACAACCCCTGCGCTATAGAAACGACGCGTAGAGTTTATCAAGGGGGATCATTTGAAAATTCACGATATTAAGCTTACTTTTTGCGACTACATATCAGCTAAACCTCCAGACCAAAAAGCTCCCTTATATAGTTCATTTCAACCCTCTTTTTACCCTGTATTTTCAGAGCTAACTTCTCTTTCTGTATTCATGCTCTTTCAAAGCTCCAGTGCAATGAACAGCCACTCCCCTAAAGTAGAAAACCAACAGATTTTCATCTCTCGCGTCAAGTCATACATAAATCCCCTTTTTTTTTTTTCTTATTAATATTTTTTCTTCTACAGCTTTAATGGTTCACAAAAGAAAGAGAGAAAATTAAAACGAATTCAACAAAATTATTTAAAATATGTAAAATTTGTACGAAAAAAAAAATTAGTTATTAATTATTATTTATAAAATATTTTTCAGTTTAAAATTAATTTAAGGAAAAAAAAAATTGGAGAGAATAAAAATTTTAAAAATCCAATTCTCGGAAGTTTTTAAATAATATAATTTTTAAATTCCATAGTACCTCCCTTCGATAAATACAGTTCGAAGTTGTTACACGTCGAAACAGTTTAAAAAAAAAAAAATTATTGCCATAAGCAAACCAACTTTGGTCATAAAAGTTTTATTTTTTGATGGCCAAAATGTTGCACATATAACCCAACTGTTTATAACCAAACGCCATTTATAACATTATTTTTTTTTTTTGTATCTGTATAAAATATAAATACGTTAACAGACATATTTTCGATGCATCAAATCCGCGATAAAAAGATAATTGAATAATTTTTTCTCATAACCGAATGATAATAAAATCGAGCACTAATGGAAATAAATATTGAAATTTTTCATATTAAAAGCTGCAGCTTTTTTTATTAGTTCATTGTGTATCTGACAACTCTAAAGTTTTGGAAATTTGAAATTTTTTTAAATCATTGATAAAAAATTATTTAGAAACTTGGCAATTAGATAAAGATTGTTATTAGGGTTGCTTAGCGATGGAGGAGAATTTTTTCTTTTTTAACATAGCAGGATCGATCTTTTATTATATTCCGGAGGGTTTCTTGTATATAAAATATATGTACGCAAGTATATACTCTGTTACCTTGCTCTCTTTTTTTTTCCTCTGCTTTTATTCCGATTCCAAGCCTGAAACATGAGCGGTCGACTACAGGCTCGTAAAACGCAGCCCTCGAGTAAAACGATAAACCGATGGCACGTCCCAGGCAAGGGAGCCATAGTGACGATGAAATACTATCTCTCTTTGATTATGGGATCCGTCAAGTCGTTTTCTTGCCTGGAAAAAAAAAATATATATAAGAAAAAAAAGATTCCTCACATTTCTAAGAGCCTCTTCGTCATCCGATCATCTCAAAATACTCGCGTGTAAAAATTATATCGCCATTCTTTATACTCTCAATAATAATTTCTCCTTTTTTTTCTTGATCATCAGATTAATTCGAAGCTTTTATATACAATGAAGCTAAAAAAAATCCAACTCATCTTCAGCTACAAATACTAAACCGGCATAAATCACTTAAACTAATTAATTTATTTTGTGTTTTCTAATTTATCAAATAAATATCTGTGAATGTTTTCTTCCCCTAACTTTCAATTAATGCTTTTCATACGGACTAGTACCTGCAAATTTGCTTCAGATAATAATCGTAACCGTGACAATCATATATTAGTGACATCAGAACATTAAGTCAAATTAATGTTTCAATTTAGTAACAAGTGTCATGCCATTTATCGTAAGCATTGCAGCCTACATAATAACTTAAAAAAAGCAATATATATTCAGCAATAACACTCAGCAATTTTTTTATTAACTTTGCTAAGTTTATTGAAACACAAAAGTAAAATAATAACCTCATGAAAATATTTAAATGCAGCACAAATTATTTGATGTAAATTCGAGCCCTCAATGATAATATTAAGTAAAATTAATTTAATTTATATGTATTTATGTGAGAACATATAAATTCCATGGATTATAATTTTGAAAATTCTTTTGCAGATAAATGCGTGCGTGTGTGTGTTGTCTCTCTAGTTTTTAAGAGTCAAAATAAAAATGAAATGGCGGGTGTAAATAATGGTGGATCTTGAAGCAGCAAAAATGGATAAAGTAGTTTTGGTATCAGCGACTCATGAATAAAGGATGAGGCATCTTTTCTTATAGTCTTTAGTATGTGAATGATAAAATTCTTTCTACAATTATATATCTTTTTCGTTATCCATTTCACGTCGATGTCACAAATACACATTCAACTCTTGCATCCACGAGCTTATGGTGTCGTTAAAATATAAAATAAAGTCTTTAGTCTCAGCAACTTCACAATATATTATCATGATTATTATGAATCCCTTTTGATTCTTTCATTTTACGGATTTATTCATTCTTTTTTTATACATCATTGCAGGAAAAAAAAGAGGGAAGAATATTCTAAGAGAATTTTTAATAAGCCGACTTATACATGCTCAGACATGATACATATATATATATATTTTTTTTTTTGTAGCATTTCTTTGAGCTCTTAAAATATATTGTTGCAATGTTTATTTTTTTTTCAATAATAAAATTCGCAACAAAGTAGACTACACAGTTTTTTTTTGAGTGTCGAAAGTATAATAATAAAATAGATAAAAAAAAGGTCCAAATAAAGTCGATATTATTTCAATAATTGTGAAGACATTGATCGCATTGTCCTATGTTTGGGTATATATTTGTATCAACAGGGGTGACGACAATATTTGTTTCCCGTCGTAGCAATGGCGACTCTCAGACTGAGTGACTCGTAAGTCGTAATAGATAGGTCTTACTCCAGTGATTCTGAAATATATGCTGTATATACTTGGGGTGTGTTCCGGATATTAGCTAAAGTTGAAATGACATTATTTTCGTGCAACCCTCTTTCAAAAGGAAAAAAAAAGAGGGCGAACTAGTACTATGACGACCAATGAAGAATCGATGTTTAATAATTTATTTATGTTCGTTTATATCACAATGAAAAATCACTCTTCCTTTATAAAATTTATAAACCACCCTCAACAATATTTCCCATGTTTTCTCCTATCGCAATAATATAATTTTCAATGTCTTATTTATATTTTTTATCTTGAATTTTTATTTCGCTTAGAAACAATTCTATTTTATTTACTACGACTGTTATTTAGACCCACACAGGCACACAATTAACCTCACGAAAATATAGAAAATATATTTCGTCATATTTTACTGCAAGCAGAACGAAATTAAGCTCAAATAAATATATCTAAAAACGGCTATTGATATAGTGCAATTAAATAGCAAAGAAAATAAAAATGAAATTCTCTCAGAGAAAAAAAAAAAAGACAGTGATCAATGTAGGAATTTTGTGATATATGGTTCGTATTAAAATTTTTAAAAAATAGCATAAAATTTACTTGTGAACGTTCGTCAGTTTATGTGTTAAAAATTCTTTAAGCTATTCATTAATTTTTTTATATTTCGAAAATATAATACTTGAGAAGTAATCAGGTGGAAATTATGAGATTCCTACTTTGTAAAACATTGTATACGACATCTTAGTTTAACGATACATTTAAAAAAAAAATACGTTAACGATTTATATTTTTGTAATTTATGATGAGAATTTTCAGAATTGAATCATCATTTTATACTTTTATTGGTTGACATTTTGAATGAATGTAAAACTTTTAAAATCATACTGGAACTGATTCCCAAATATATATGATTTGAGGTTTATTATAATTTTTTTTTTTTTACCTCGTTGAGATGGTTTATAAAAAAATCGAAAGATTAAATATATTTTAATTCATTTTTGTAGTTTTATTTTTTTCTAAATACTGTATATTTTAAAAATCACATGAGATTGGGGCAGTTTAAATGCACAAGTTGCAGAAAACACGAAATAATAATGTGTAAAAATTTATACACAGGGTTATTTAATGGCTTAACCTGAAGGCATTTTGTTATTCTTAGACAGTTACATTTTGTACAATTTAACAGCAAGGTCTGCGTAATAAACGGCTGCAATATATTTACACGTATATTTATGACTGGCCACTTTCTTTTTACAATGACTGATCTTCTACCCTAACTGCCTCATACCACACACACAAAAACCAAAGGTACGCTTTTTTTATTTAATCTTTTTTTTCGTTTGATTTGAAGAGGTTTTAAGGCAAAGCTTCTTGTGGGTGGCTAAGCTCAAACTCGAAAAGCTAGCATCAAAAAATATATGTAATTTGATAGTGGTTTTTGTAGAAAAATAAAAATATATTAATTAATTTATTAGTCGTATATAAAGTAATTGAAAAATTTATGACAAAACCTATTTTTTAATCATAATTTTATTCTGACAAATTTCATTTTCGATAAACCGATATTATTTTGTGTATCAATTTAAGTGATATATATTTTTTGTTTAACGAGATATTAAATGATTTTTATGATACACTTTGTCTAGTTTATTACACTTAAATTTAATATTTTTGTCTTGCATAGTGTATCGTACAAAAAAAAATTAGAAAAACAAAACTTGAAAGAAAAAATGATGTAAAAATTGAATTAATAAAATGATTGATTAATTAAAACTATTTTTTTTCACTAAACACGAGTCTATCTACAGCTCACACGAAATATAAAAATATAAAATTGAAAAAAAAATTAAAATACTTAAATTTTTGGTGTATTTCAAACTGGGCTAGCAAAATAAAAAACTAAAATACTTAAAAGTGTATACTAATATGAATAGTAAAATAAAAATCTATCATAGTATTCATTTGAAAATTAAAAATAAAATTCTGCAACATCTAAAATTCATAATATGTATATAATTTATTTATCATTACGAAATTAACATAAACTATTTTCTCTACATTTTAGATAATAAAAAAAATGAATGTAAAAAAAACTATGAAAATAGAATAAATATGCATGAGAACATTTGAAAATTTCTTTGTAAATCTTGGTAATAATTTTCTAGACAGAAATAAACAACGCATTATTTTTGTACTAAAAAAAAGCAATAAATATTCTCGTCACAGGTGCAGTTTACCCATAAAGGTAAACTTTTTCAGTGTATATAATCGATTTCCACCGCTTCTCGTCTTCAAGAAATATATTTCGCAATACAAATTTAAGTTACCACAAAATTTCATTATTCCCGAGAAAATCATTAGAACAAAGTGTTGTTCTTTAGTTATTTTTTTTCTTCTTTTTATTCCCAAGAGAAATCAAAAAATACCAAAGCTTGTTACTGGCAAAAGAACGTGAGAATGAAAAACAAAAAATATATATAAAATAAAAAAAAAAAAAACCCTGGCCCATAACTTTGGGCTATTATCGTGGTTCGAATCGACTTTCCATCTTGTATAGTGCTTAAAAAGAAGAGAGAAAAAAATAATGATCCAGCGAGTATTATCAGACTTCAAAACAAGTAATTCAAGTCCAGCAAGTTTCCGTGCGGTCGTAACATGGCTTTTGCCACACCCACATACGTCTAAAGATTCACGTTAAGTTTTGAAAAAAAAAAAAAAATAAAAAATTCCACCCACTTACAAATTCAACTTTATATATATATTTTTTTTTCTTAGCTTTTATCCACCATTGCTTTAAAAATATCTACCCAAGGTGGATCTCTTATACCAGCTCTTTTTCCAGAGCACAAATCACTTCTGGGCTTGGACACGACACTCCTCTTTATAATGGCCATTTTAACAGTCATATATATTTTTATATGTATAGAAAACCTGACACAAGTTGTTAATAATTTTTAAGACGCTTTGGGAAATTACTATGTTTTATATTGTTCAAGAATTGTTGAGAAAAAATTATCATCATCGCATTGCTATTATTTTATTATTCTCAAGATATTTATTTAGCACGTGGAATGTTGATGATTTCAATTTGTATCAACAGTTCAAACTATGTAAATAAATTTTAAATAATATGTTTTGTTAAAATTTTATTTAAATATATTTTCCGTTACTTCAAGTATTTATTGTAAGAGTTTTTATTTTTGTCAAGTCATCAGAATAAGTTTATAGCTCAAAGTTCATGAGGAACGTTATAAGTTGATTGGAGAGAAGCAAAGGGGCTGTGTAGTAAATTGAGGTGGTAAGTGGTTGGAATTTTAGTTTCAACATCTTATCATGGGGTTCTGAAACACAGCACTTTGGCGCCATCGAATATGTTGAAAATAATGACTTAAAAAAATAGATTTACAACAAATAAAAAAATAAAAAAATAAACAAGATGAAGTTTATCCTTTAAATGAGGTAAAAAAAAATAAAAAATTAACAGCGAATGTTTTTCAAGTAAATTAAATTGTGTCGTTAGTCATAAAATACTATTTATATATGTTGAAACGAGCAAAAAGAATAGCACATTAAATAAAAAATAAATAAAAAATAAATTTTTCAATGTTGAGATCATGAAAGCTATTTGATACAGGACTTAAAACATTTTACATTTTAAAAGATAGAAGTGAGAATGTTATGACATTGTGCTGTTGGAAAGTTTTGTCAGGGATGTAAATATTCTCATGTGAATATACCAAGATGGCTTTTGTACTGTTGTCTATATATCTACCTTAAATATATATTTTTTTTTCTTTTGAATATCAACACGAGAAACAACACACGCCCATCTTGGTATATCACTTGGATCTCGCAAAACATGATGGCTAATACTAAATCAAATTTGAATAGTTTCATGGCTAAGTCACCATTTTTTTTTTTTTTTTAATTCTCAATAAACCCTGGAACAATATTTATTGGACAATAAATTTAACAGCTTGATTTTTTTTTTTATAAAAAACCGTATTTAAATGATTGATCTCCTGGAGATTTTAAAATTTTAATTCAACTATTTTTTCTAATTTTAAATTCTAACTCTTCCGGTTGTTGTTGATGTTATAATAATTTTTTTTCAAGTTAAAATTTAAAATTAATATTTATTAGTGTATTAATTTAAATATTTAAATAGATTCTGTCAATCAAGACGAAACCATATATTAAAAAAAAAAAAATACTAAAAAGTTTGACTCAAGTTTTTTTTTAAATCGTATTCTTATATTTACAAGAAAAAAAAAAATTGTAACAGCGAAAAGAAAAAAAGAAAAAGCCTTTAGTTCTATTGTAAAGTGTTCAAAAATATTTTACTAAAAAAGAAGTGAAATCTAGGGTAGTCAACTTAGTTGTCTATTATGAAACGAATAAATTTTTCCAAGAAAAATTTTAAAAATGCTTCTATTCTTCATTTAGGTTTTTCTATTTTTTATTTTATTTGTTCGTTTTTTTATCTCATAAAGTTGTAAATGACCTGCCTGCTTCTTGCACCATAAACCTCAAGTTTTTAAATTCTTAACATGATTATCTATATGACTACCTTTAGCTTGTTAAAATATTAATAACTTTAATGGACCAATTTAACAATGAAAATATATTTTTTTTAAGTGCATCTCGATATCTCATTATTGACTAACCCGACTAAATCAACTCAATAAAACAATTTATCTAGAATTTTTATGAAAAATAAAACTCTAAAAATATCGTCATATAAATCAAGAAAAAAAAAAAATTATTTAAACAAGTCATTCTAATTTTTAAAACGTTTTTTTTTTTTTATAATAATAATCAACGTTTAATTTTTTTTTTATGTATTAAAAATCTTCATGTCAATGTTTCGTGTCGTTGAAAAAAAAATAAATAAATATGTATTAAATTTCTTGTTGATCATTAAATATTTTTTTGCGTTATTATTTATAAATAATGAATTATCTTTCAAATAGATTTGTCGCTCTTAACAATGTTATTTTCTATACAGTCGGTTTTAATTTTTTTTTTTTAGTCAATAATATTTTGATGATGCCAACAGAAAAACAGTGGCAATGTCGCCAAGTTGGATCTCGTGTAACGTTTCACGTGTTAATAAATATAGCATTTTTTTTTTATTATCGTTAAAGCTAATTTCTCAGTTACTCTTTTCATTTCACCAAGTCAATTATGAGAGACATAAATATGTTTAATAGTTGTGTACACAAGCGCACGCGTCCAACAACTTACTCTGATGTTTTTAAAAAAATATATATATATAACATTATAATGTGTGACTTGGAGTCAGACACGATTTATCAAAACAAAATAATATGAAAAATTTCATAATAAGAAAAAAAAAAAAAAAAAAAAATTTAACTTAGACCTCATCAACAAGTTCACGAATTAAAAAAAAATATTGGGATGTGAATTAAGAAAATAAAAACTTACATGTCATGGCGCTGATTGATGGTGACGTGGTGATTTTTTTGTTCAATCAACAAATGACGTCATAATGAGTCTCTCTCTCACACTCATTGCTTGGCGACAGTTTTTTTTTTTTCCCAGGCGATGCTGCTCAATGCAATATTTATTTGCACTAATGTCCATGATCCAACAAGACTATTAAATAAACAAAAAAACAGTAATTAGTATCATTTATTAACAATTTTTTTATTTATTTTGTCGAATAATGGACCAACATTGAGAAGGGGTTAACGGTGGGAAAAAAAAAATAAAATTGCCAAATAAGTTGAATATATCAAGTTATTGTTTGATTTCTTTTGTATTGTTCATGTTGATTAGACATGCTTAATTATCAATTAGTTAATTTAATATAAAATAATATGTAATTACCTTTTGTTTTTGCGTTGAAACTTACCAAATATTGCGACGCCACAGCTTGGATCGGGGTAACGGCAGAAAACGGGGTTCACGGACCCTACAGCACGGCTATTCACTTTTTCTCAGAAATTCTCCTAGGGCGAGTTACCATTGGTAAAATATTAGCCAATAAATAACTGGGTCAGTGGCGCCAGTTACGAATGGTAAAATAGAGACAGCCATTTTAACAAGGTTAAACAAAAAACATACTTACCATCAATAGTTCAAATATTTGAATTTAATTTCATAATAATTAACAGTTTTAATGAATTATTAATTTGTAAAAATTAATTTATCTTTATCTTTATTCATAAGAGTATGTGGAATATTTTATTATTTAATTTTAATTGTTTTTGTAAATTTTTTTCATCCAGGATTTATGATTTATTACTAATTATTTTATATGTATAATAATTTAATTAAAATAAATTTGATTATTTATTTTTTATTCTTCTTTTGTTGTTTAATGATACAAAAAAATGATTTTTTATTATTAAAGAGACAACTGTCATAGGTCTTTTATTTATTGCTAAAAAATATAAAAAATAATTTTACGATTCTCCAATTTTAGTTGTAACTAGTTCTACGTAACTGTAAGAAATTAGTTTTAAACCGACAAATCCTCCAAAACCTGGTTGACCTTTATAATAAATACCAGCTCCAGAAAGAGGTGCTGGAGGATCTGTAACAACTGGTTGAATATCTAAAAATGGTACTGGAGTTTGATGGATGTCTTTCAGATAATCACTCCATCCAAATTTAACAAATGTATTTTTTTCCATATGTATAATATTTTCATCTCGTGATAGCGTAGGAATATCAGCATTTGAAATAACAATTTCTGATCTAAAATTAAAATATAAATAAAAAAATAATTATTTAACATTAAAAAAACAAAACTAATTAATTTTTAAAATTAATTTTACCTGTCGTTGACTGAATTTGTTATCCACTCGCTATTTTTATCTTCTTCTAATAATCCACTCGTGAAATTGAATGGTGTTACTTTAATTCCAAGTGACAAATGTCCTTTAATTGTCAAAAATCTTATGCCTGTGAATATAATAATAATTATTTATTCAATTAAAAAATATATCAAAATGTTATTTTATTTATATAATTAATTTGATAATAATTGGCTCACACCTGTCATAGCATAGCCATCAGGAGATGACAAAGTATCTAAATTTACAGATCTTTCATCATAATTTAACGTGTGATAATCAGACTTTGATACATTTGGATTTTTATAATCGAAATCCGCAACAGACACCCACTGCAAACTTGTATTTAAAACTCTTCCATCAGCTTCCAATTTTCCTTGTTGTGTTTGAATATGAAATACTCGTTTTTTTTTAACTAATTTTATTCCTGTTATTACTCTTGAATAAAAAAATACAATAAAAAATAAATTAAAATTAAAATTAATAAAAAATTACTTACAAATTTTCAACGATATTAGTTTCAACTTTTTTTAAACTAAATGTTCTAGCTGTTGCCTTGTCATTGTAATCATCACAAAGACACATACAAACTGAGCAAACATTTAGGTATCCAGAATGGACATTTCCCAAAATATCATGAAGTGAATAACCGTTCTCAGGACATCTTGTAACATCACCCTTGTCTGGTTCGTCTTTTTTTAGGAGAATTGTTACACCCTTGAAGCCACCATATCGTCTATCATTATTTGAATCGTTTTTCTGTATTAAAAATTTATAATAATCATTAACTCTTGATGTAACATTATTTAAATTAAAAGTCATTGTCTTACTGGTGGACACATTGTGGTACCACGTTCTTCAAAGCAATCATGAATTGAGCCTTGACAATTATGAATTCCTTTTGAAGGTACTGTTTCATAAGGATGTAGTGATGTTCGTTTATAACTTCCACATGTTTTATCACAAGTATGTTGTGAATTTAGAGATGCTTCATTTGTCACAAAGCCTTGTATAAATTTATCAAATTGTTCATATGTTTCACCTTGTTTGTGATTGTCTGGATCACATGGACGAATATCTCTTGATGCAATGCTCATAATACTTGATGCTTTTACTCCAATTGTTGTTACAACATTTATAAATTTATCAATTAAATCATTGACTTCATAAATGAATTGTCCTTGTTCCATTGTTTTTAAAATTTCATAAGAAAAACGAGCCATTGTATAGCCTTTTACCTGGGCTAAGCTGACCATACCATATACACCATAAATTTCTTGTTCCAATGATGCTGTGATGTTGCAAATAAGAGCATCTTCCTGAAGATTATAAAGCCATTTAAAATAATATCAATTAAATATTTAGAAATATATTGATAAACATTTGTAGATATTAAAAATATTGACTATTTTTTTTCTGCAATAATTACCTTTGTTTGACGATTATTTAGTAAAGCATCGAATAGTCCAACTGTTGCTAAATTATTTGGCACAACAGCATGATGAATGGAATCTAATATACTTAATAATTGATTATTTGCATGAGACGTACAGCTCCGTGCAAAATCTAATAGTGTATTTTTTTCATACATAAAACCAGAGAAATACTTTTGAAATTGTTCATACATATTGTCTACGTAATTTAGATTTTTATCAAATTGATTAATAATTTGATTGTACTGAATTAAACGATTTATTTCTCGTATGCTTGATTTTGATGTTGCCTTGATTGTTCTTTCAAGATTATCAATTTTTTTTGATACTTCAAGGATACTTGAACCCAATGGAATTTTGTCTTTTCCAAAATAATTATTATTTTTCATTACCATCATGCCAACTTTAAAAATAAATGATAAACCAGTTGTTGGTGAACTCTCGGAATTTTTTACATTTTCAAATACAAAGTAAGCAATAATTAGAAATAATAATGTTTTTATTTTCGTCATTTTGACGACCTAAATTTTGAATAAAACTAAACATGTTGATGGCTGTTGAGCTTTATTATATACTTTGTTGAAAATTTGTACAGGTGCTTAGGTATTAATAAATATTAGCGATAATAAAATATAAAACTAAATTGATTAATTTTATTAAAAATTGATTGCGAGTTATATTTGAATGTTCTTCAAATTAATTCAGCTGGTTGACTAATTAGTTTTATCAGCGTGTCTCTTTACCAAATAAATCCTTACACAAAATTTCAATATAAAATTGCATTTTTGTTTATCCTATCTCTTATAAAAGGCTACCACTTTTATATATCATTTTCTTGATCAGAAGGTTGTAAATATAATTCCTGAATTTTTCGAAGACATTTGAAATAGACGTCAGTTTTGTTTAAAAATATAACGCTTATATTCATAATAATACATTTTTTTCCGGGTATAATTATTGTAAAAAAAAAATAAGGAAAACATTTTTTTTTCCTCAATAATAATTCATTAGATACTAGAAAGAATTTTAAAAGCATCGTAATGGTCATTTTAATTACATTATTTTTTTTTTTTTTATACACAAAGTTAATTCATTTTTTCTACAAATTTAAATTATATTTTTTAATCATCTCTGAATGAAATATTTCTCCACTAATTTTTTCCTCCAATTAATTACTGGTATTTGTATTTTCTTTTTTTATATTTAGTATCATTTGCACTTAAGAAATAATTTCTAAAAAAATGTATTCATTGCTTTATAATGCTTTGTGTTATGCAAAATTCAATCGTAACATTTATCCTACTTCCGCATACATAAATAATAGGTATATAATTATGTGTGAGTATATAAATATCGAGTTTTACTATCAGTGAAAATAAATGTAGCATTATAAATTATTGACACTATTCTTGAAAACGTTGCACTATATATATCGTGATAAAAAACTCATTAATAACACTTTTGTAAATCAACAATTTTTGATTGAAAAAAAAAATCAAAATGCAAATGCCAATATACACTCTTTTAGTGTCAATAATCACTCTTTTAGTGTCAACAAATACCTTAGCCGACAGTGAGTTTAAACAGTTGCTTGTGTTTTTTACTTTTTTATTAATATATGCACATCATTTTTTAAAATATTTCTTATAAATTACGAAGCGAAAAAATACTCGTCCTGTTTATTTGAATATTCATTTCTTTCATATAATTTATTTTAATCAAATAAAAGTAATTTTTTAAATTTGTTTTTAGAAAGAGTAGTTTGCTACGTGGCTGATTGGACTGCCTGGCGTTCTGGACCTGGAAAATATGATATTGACAATGTTGATACCAACCTTTGCACTCATGTGATCTATGCATTTGTTGATTTAACTGGTGATTCTGGTATCACTGCACCAGCCAGAGGAACTGATGGATTAGAAAAATTAAGAAATCTCAAAAATTCTAATCCAAATGTCAATATAATGGTGGCAGTTGGTGGTTGGTCTGAGGCATCAACTAAATTTTCACCATTAGCTTCAAATGCAAATTCTCGAGGCCAATTTGTTCAAAATGTTATTAATTTTATGGATCAATGGAACCTTGATGGTTTAGATATTGACTGGGAATATCCAACACAACGTGAAGGATCAACTCCTGAAGATGCTGCTAATTACGTTGATTTGGTAAGAGACTTGAAACAAGGATTTTCAACTCAACAAAAAAATTATCAATTATCAGCTGCTGTTGCTGCTGGCATAAATACTGCATCTCAAGCATATAGAATTGGCGAAATGAGTCAGTATCTTGATTTTATTAATCTTATGGCGTATGATTTTCATGGAAGTTGGGAACCAGAAACTGGCATGCATTCTGGTCTTTATGGAAATTTTCCTGATGAGCAATTGACTGTTGTAAGTATATAAAAATATTTATATTTTAAAATTAACATAAGTCATTAATTACAAATATATATTTATAAATATTAGGACGCTGCTGTTAGTTATTGGCTTAACCAAGGTTGTCCATCAGATAAATTAGTTGTTGGAGTACCACTTTATGGAAAATCTTGGACTCTAGCTGATCCAAATAACAATGGTGTTGGAGCACCAGCTACTGGAGCAGGAAATCCTGGTGAATTTTCACAGGCAGCAGGTTCACTTTGTTACTATGAAATATGCCAGAAAATATCAAATGAAGGCTGGAGTTTACAGTATGACGATACAAGAAAATCGCCGTATGCATTCAATGGCAATCAGTGGGTCAGCTTTGATAATATTCAGTAAGTTGTTGACATTTATTATACTTAAATTTAAAAGAAAAATTAATGTTTAAAATTTATAAATTTACACAGATCGATAAATGAAAAAGTTGAATACATTAAAAATCGACAACTTGGTGGTGGTATGGTCTGGGCAATTGATAATGATGATACAACTGGTATTTGTGGTGAACGTTATCCACTTTTAACAGCTCTAAATGGTGTTCGTCGTTAAATAACAAATTTAATATTAAAAAAATATATAATTTATATTTTGAAAATGTTTTTCTATATATAAATCAAAATTTAAATTAAATTTATGTTTCAAACTAAGCCGTTCTATTTTTTTTTTTAATACTTTTTCTTTGCCCACAAAAAAAAACTGAGTGTTCAAATTTTATTTATAATTTATAAAGTATATAAATAACAAAATGAAATCTCTTTTCGTGAGATGAAAGTAAATTTTTTTTTCCATCAAAATTAACACCACGCCCATGGACACCATACCTGGTATCCATGGTAACAAATTCTAACGACTGTGACAAGGTATGGTATTGGATCATTAAGGGTCGCACCCTTCGTATAGTTTATGGGGTACCCAAGCAAGATGAGAGTACATGATATGGTGGCTCATAGTCAGTTTTACAAACTACAGATTTGTACGCAATTTTTTTTATTAACTACTGTATAAACAAAATTTTTATTTCGAAATTTATTGTGTCTGTTCTTTTAATACAACGTTTTTTAAAAATTATTATTACTATATTTTTTATTAGTCAAACGAAAAAAATTCCACCTTTAATATTGAACGAATATATTTACAATAACTTTGAATAAATTTGCAAGCTCGTTCAGACGTTATTTTGATGATATAAAAGAAATAGTTTAAAAATATATCAGCTAATTTTATGAAATTAGAATAGTCGTAAAATTGAATTTCATTTGTGTCTGTTTAGTTTGTTAAATTATTTATAAATAAGATTGTTCACCCATTGCTAAGTGAAATTTTTTTTTTTTTTCGTTGGGCATCGGAATTTGTATGGTAAATTTATCTAAAAGAAGAGTCGAACGTTATGAATATTATAACAATACAATATTGTATAGAAATATTATTTGAAACCCGTGAAATTTTTTACGGAAAAGCATCAAAATAACATTCATTGATAATTCTACTTTTGTTTAAATTTTTTACGCTTAAAAATATATTTATTGCCTCAACTGACTGTTTACAACAAAGGAACCAACACTTTTTATATACCTCTTTTGATTTTTTGTTTGTAATAATAGTAACGGGTATTATAAAAGCATTTGATGCATCAAACATGTTTTCAATCATATGCTGTTAAATCTTTTGAAACTTTGTGTAAAAATATTTTATATTTGTCTTCAAATTCATTGTATTTCGATTGCAATTGTTATTCTCTCCCGTAGAAATATTCGAAATTTAAGAAGCCAAATCGTTCTATATATATAATCCATAACGTTATTATCACAATAATTTTTAATCTTATTTTTTTTAGCAACTAAATATTTTAGCAACTAATAATGTAGATACGTATTGTCTAGTGAAGATATAAATTTATTAAGCTAAAAAATAATGTATGTGTAAATGCCCTATGTCATTTTAGAATTTCGTTGTCTGATATTATATAATTTTGTATATGAAAGCGGCGGCCTCAACTTTGGTAGATATAAGAATATTAGATATATTTAAAAATTTTTCTCATATTTTTTCTATTCAAAAAATATAATACAATATCAAAAATCATCAATCATTTATTTGATTTATGACGAGATATCCCACGATGTCTTGTTATGCTATTTCATGAATAGAAATAATAGTAAAAAAAATAAAGTAAAAAGGGTCGAGAAATATAACTATACACATAAGGTGCTGTTCGTCATCTTGCAAGACAGGAATTTTATGATCACCAGGAGGTGAAGAAAAAATAAAATAAAAAAAATAGAGAGAAAAGGTGAAATATATATAACGTTAACTGGTCTAGGGGTGGTTATAAACTATTTTTATTACGGTCACTGTATAAAATCACGAGCATCAAGCCAATGCAATGAGCTTTTATGAAAAATAACTGACAAAAGTAGATATAAAAATTTGGGATCTGCCAATCACGTAACAACATCCCTCTTTTGATATGAAAATGTTATATAAAAACACGTCTACGACGAATTATTTGATCAAGCTATAGTAGAAAACATAATGGCGTACATTTTTTAGTAATCCAATTTAACGAATATTTAGGTTTTTTATGTTTTTTCATTTTTATTTACTAAATTAATCTTCTAAATTAAATCAACAGTTCACAAGCTTGATGATTAAATACATTATTTAATTCATTTAATTGTTTTTTCATAATTTTAACGACAGAAAATATTATAATTTTGTCATTTTCGTTTTGTTATAATTTCGAATTTTCGTTTAAATAAATGATACTAGTTATTATTTTTAATACATATTATATATATTTAAATTAGTGTAAATAATAAAAACCAACTTGTACATAATCAAATCAAATTATTAAAATAAATCTTTATATTTGTTAATCAGACATAATTTACAATTTATATATGATAACTGGCAAACTTATAATTACTGTTACATTCAGTATTTAAGGGTTTTTAATATTATACTATTTTTATTTTGTATGTTGATATGGTGATAACAGTACTTAAGGATTATTTAAGAAAGAAAAAAAGTCAGATGATCAAATCTTTTTATATTGAGTCACATTGAAATATATGACTAGATCTGCTCGTTTTTTTTTTTTGTTTTTTTTTTCTGGATATGATTGACAATCATGATGATACATGTTGTTTTAAGCTCTGATTTTACTTAATGAACAATGAATTTATCAGTAAATGCTTTATGTTGTGTATAAAATATTAAATTATTATATTACAAAACAAATTTATTATATTAAACAATTTTTGCCCATACACCAAGCACATATGACTCGATATCACACTCATTAATGCCTTTTTGAATTTTAAATAAACCATTTTCACCCCATTCTGATCCCCATGAATTAGCTACAATCTGAAACACAAGAAAAAATTATTAAAAATTCAAGTTTTAAAATTAGATACATTTATATTTGTTATATAAAATTTATTTTACAAACCCAATATTTAATTGGAGGCTGATTTCCTAGAAATTCTTCTCCCCAGCCCAGTATTCTTACTGAATGATATCCATATGGATGATTTTTATCCAGACGTGAATGCCTGTAAATTCCACTTTTGTATACAAAGAAATCTTGATGAACTCTCATTGTTGCTAAAAGAAAAAAAAAAGAAAAACACAAATTAATAATTAATTGATATAGGTAGTCCTCTATTTAAATTGAGATGAATAAAAATTCACCTTGAACTGGTCCTGATGTAATGATTTCCTGCATAATGTCAGTTTCATTTCCTAAACGATAAGCAGGACCAACTTTGTACAATTCATGTCTACGTGGATTCGTCGATCGTTGACAACCAGCTGATTTAAGATTTATTTTTTTTTTAATTTTACATTTATCATTTTTTCCAGTCCATGAATAACACTGTTCATCAACTAATCTGTAATTCACAAAAGCAATATTAATTTTATTTTTTCCTGGTCCAATTGCCATCAGTATAATTAATTTATTTAAATAAATAAAAAGGTACCAATATTTTTAGAAATTATTTCTAATTATATATATCTAACAAACATTTACCCATATTTACGCATGAAAAGCCAAGCCCGATCTAGATATCCGCCTTTGCATCCTTGTTGACCTCTGTTATTACAAGATATTAAATGTTGAGCACTTAGATCAATATCTTCTGAACCTTTGCTCATTAATGCAAATCTATCTGATGCAACATCAACAGTTGAAAGTGCCCAAGATGCACCACACCAACCTTGATCTCGTACACCAGAAATATCTCTTGGCCATTTTAATCTAGCATCGAATTCTCTTGGCAATGAATCAGGATCATAAATTCTTTTAACGGGATTCATTTTATTAACTGTTTTTGAATTATTCAATGTACCAAGACGTAATTCAATTCCTTCATTTAATGTTCTACCCCAAAATTCACTGTAATTACCAGCATGCCAATTTAAATTGTCACTTTGACTATTTATTTCAGCTAAAAGATCATTTTCTATTAAACAACGATTTTCTTCACATAATACTTCAGCACGTAAACCAAGTGATGAACATTTGCTAAAAATAAAAATAAATTAAAGAAATATTACGAATAAAAATAAATAAATAAAAGAAAAAAAAAAGATGATTGATTTTTATTACCAAGTGTTGCAGTTTTGTTTGAAAGTTTGACCATGAGTGAGATATTTATTATTGAAAAAACATTCTAGAAAAAATATGACAAAGATAAAATATTGATTATAAAAAAAAACATATAAATTATGATGCGTATAAATTAACATAATTATTTTACATATTATTTAATAATTATATTGTGATTATAAATAATTTACCTCTAATTGGCTCTGGTCCATCAGGATCCGGAAGATTTATTCCTCTACAATGTGACCAGTAATCTGGACAACAATCACTTTCTCTCGTTCTATTACAAAAATCATCACAGTAACATGTTGTTTTTAATATTGGAGCACTGCAATCATCCTTTCTTCCTGGACAACAATATCCATAATTATATCTGGCACAGTATGGTCCTGGTGGTAATCCTGAAAAATCTGGATCCCCATTGACAAATTTAATCACCAAAAAAAGTGAAAATAGTATCACTCCTGGCAAATAAAATCCGTTTGACATTCTGAAAATAATTTAAATAAAAAAAAAAAACAATTCAATAAAAATAACATCAATTAAATTCAATCAAAACAAGTTAAAAAATAATAATAATAATTTGAATATAAAACTCTTTATTTACATAACAAAGTGGAAAAAAAAAATAAAATATTTTACGTTGAGAAAGGTCAGGAATGTTAACTCATGTTTTGAATAAATAATATCCGCGAAAGTTGTGATTAATTTAAAAACAAAACTAGTATCATCTAGAAAAATGTGTATGCGTTCTATTTAATTGTACAGATTAAAAAAAAATAAATAAATAAACAATGTGCCAAATAAATAACAAATAAAATCATCATAAAATAAGTACAGTTGAGGGTTTGCGAATATTTTGGCAAATTTCCAAATTCTTAAACGAGTGATTGATCTAAAATGAAATTAAAACATCAGCAAAATTATCCAATAGTTCGTTTGAAAAAATTTACGACAATCATATAAATGATTTATATATCAAAAAATATAATTGAAATTATATCTGTCAAAGATAAAATGATTTAAATGACATTGTTTTTCAATAAATCGTTCTTGACCTACTTCCGCTTTCATTCAGAATATTCATTATATATTTATGATGTAATAACAATCAAATTATTAATTTATATTAAAAATTGTATTTGTTTATAAAAAATTATATTATTTTATTTATTCGGTTATTTTTATTTATAGAAAAAAAATAAAAACATCATTAATCTTATTTTATATTCATTTCTATTTTTAGTTATTTTTCATTTACAATTATTTTTTTATTTCTCGAACATGACGACAATTAATTTGTGTACAAGTTAATCTCAGATGTTATCTAAGATGACGTCGATATACATATGTGATGTATGAGTTATTAGAAATCATTTCAATTGTCAGTAGTTTGCTATGTAACCTTTATCTGTTTAATGCTGACATTTGCCTATACATTATCAGTTGCTCTGATTCATTTAATAAATAATTTATTAATCAATGAATTTAAATTAATTTATAATAAATAATTTATTATTTATAAATATTATTTAATTATATAGTTAAATTTTTTTTACAAAACATTTAAAATGTAATGCCAATAATATTTGTTATTTTTAGTTTTCAATTTTTATTGGTTTTTTTTATAATTTTATATAAATAAATTAATATTTAATGTTAATTTTATGGACACGAGTGAACTAAAGTGGAATGCGATGGAAAATTATATTTTTATCGAGTTCGAATAAATGATTTTTCAATAACTTCACGGTCAAATACTTCAAGATTGAAAATAGACCTATGCAGTCCGAATTTTCGAAGCAAAGAAAAAGGAAAATAAATAAAAATATTCGTATCGAAATAATCATATTGGAAAGAAAATTTTTTTATTAAAAATTAATGTTAATAATGATTGATTCTAATTTCATGAATTGAGTGAAGCACGATTAAAAAATGTATTAGCGCGTCGAATAAATAAAGCCTTTATTTCACGCAACATCCGCATCATCATAGATCGATTCATACGATAGTAAATAGAAAAGTAGTCATACACTCATACCACACGTGACGTAAAATATAGAATCATATCGATAACCATGTGATTGATTCACCGAGGTAAATTTAATGATGATGCTTTACATGTCATCATTAAAACTGCATTTTTATATTTACGATAATTTTCTTTTTATAATTTTAAAATAAATAAAATATAGATTAAGAAAAAGCTATTATCTTTTATTCAAATAATTCTTCAAATTTGATTTTATTTATTTTCTTTTACTTGCTTGCTTTATTTATTGGGATCAGTTTTGATTTTTATCGCAACTTGCCAATATTGACGCATCGAATCTTGAATTCCAAATATCATACATTCCTGAGTAGATAATATTTTTTTTTCTCGGTTTTTATTTCTTTTTTTTTTCTCAAAACATATTAATACTAAAATAAATTAACTGATAAAATATTGATAGATTTTTTTTATATTTTAATTGAAAACCCCTTGACATTTGTGACATTTCTAAAAAAAAAATTTGAGTATATGGAAACCTTGACTTATCAAATTAATTTATTTTAATTAAATTACATAAAAAAAAATGGACTTAAAAAATTGAAATAAAAATTTTTTTTTTTGAATAAAATGTGATGTAAGAATGTGGAATTTTTATATTTAATGAGTCATTAAAAGCTGAATAAAAAATATCAAGTGTCACACTAAAATAGCATGATATGGTTTTCAGTTATTTTTTGCATATCAAAGATTAAATTTGTATTTTTAGAAAATTAAAAAATTTCAATAAATAATTACTTTTTTTATATTAAAAAAAAAAATACTTTTAATGTTTCAAGTTGACAGTTATAAGGGAAAATAATTAGTCTTAATTAAATCTTGTAATTAATGTCTATTATGATCGAGTTTAATATTACATATCCAATGAAAACTAACGCATATTAATTATTCCAAAAACAATTAAAAATAAAATAAATAATTAAAAAACTTATCAAAATAAATTATTTTAATTTGCAATAATAATAAATCCATAAGTTACTCACATAAAAAAATTATAATAAGACAACAAAACAAAAACAAACTGCCACTAAAAAAATTAACGTTTGATTTGTTGTATTTTTAAAATTAAAATTTAAATTAATTGATAAAAATCTTTCTAATTTTTGACATTTAAATTGACAATTAATTAATGAGCTTGTTATGCTAACAGCTCGAAAGCACAAACTACACTGAATGAGTTGATATTACTCGAGGTAAGCTTAAGTTAAACTAAGACTCAAAGCCAGACTGTATCACAATTTAGTTTAAAACCACTCGAGACGTTACGTCCTTTTATTCCCGCGTAATATAACTTGCCTCACAATTATTATATCAAACGCAATTTCATATCTTTGCATAATTTCTATCTTATGATTGCCTACTGAATCACGTAAATACAAATACACACACCTTGCCAACCTTTTGTTTATCAAAAATGTAAACATTCAAAAAGTCAATTTACCTCTTTTTCATGTTTACCTTAATTTTTTTTTAATATTATTTATCAATTTAACTGTAAGATTAATTTTTCTTCAGCATACTAAAAAGCCAAAGAATTTTTGTAATGTAAATTTCATTTTTTATTTTAAATAACTTGCATTTTTAAATTGTGTCATATTTTTATTTATATTGATGGATAATAAATCTACTTGTTTGCTATCCTCGAAATTTGCATCACTCCCATTGGCCTTGATCATCGATTCTAAAAAATGAACATAAAACAATCATGATAATTACACTGCAATTAAATATATTCATATATTTTTTGTAGAAAAAAAATATACATAAATATATTTAAATAAACAAAATATTTTTCTTTTAATTTTGCAAATATTAATTTATAAATTACGTCATTTATTTATTGTTCTTTATTTTTTTTAATTATAAATTATACATATACATGAGTCATATTTACAAAAGATAGTATTTTTTTATTTATAATTGAAAAGTTACAGACAATTTTGACAATAATATGTAGATAAATTTCAGAGTCGAATCAAAAATATTATTTAACAAAAAATTAATGCTGTATCGTTTAGTAATTTTTTTTATTTTTTTTTTTATTTAATAAGTGATAATAATTTGTCTGGCTTGTATTAAACAAAATTTAATTTATAATGACAATACCAGAATGATAAAAAAATATATAAAATTATCTAGAGAATAATTTGTGTTTTCTTTTGAATTTGTCGCTTTAGAAAAGAATTTAAAACGTGACAAAATGATAAATAAAGAAATTTTCATTTGAAGAAAGAAAAAAAAACAGTGAAACTTTTTGAAAATCTATTTTCAAAATAAAAAAGTATAATTTTATTTAAAATTTATTTGCTTTGACAAATAAAGTCTACAATGATGATAATAAGTGGAAAAAAAAATGAGGTCAAATGATATAAATGTGTCCTGCATCTATTTTTATATTATTTTATGACCTGTTTTTTCTTTTTATTTGATTATCTTATTTATTTATATTTTATAAGGTCGCCAAAGTTTTTTTTATTCTTTTTTTATATATACTAAAGCGATCCCACGCCTCTGACGTGTAATTATAAGTCTTCTTCAGTATATTTATTATAACGGTTGTATATTCATAATAATTATTAATTTCATCGATGACTTTTTTGATTTTTAATTTTTATAACCGAAATTAAATAATGGCTATTCCAAAATTCATGGTTTAATTTCAACTAAACCAGAAGCCTTATGTTACAAGCATAAGATAGATTCTCGGTCAGTCGGTCACCTCTAGTCTTTTTAGTCACAATTTTTTTACCTTCCGAAAAAAATTTGTAATTCATGTTTAGTTTATGAATTTATTTATTTATTTATTCATTTATTTATTTTCAACTTTAGTTCGACGAACAAAAAAATCTGAATTTGGAAGTTTGATCAATAATACTGTAGCCAAGGAAAAGCATGTTTCATCAACGACTTGCAATAAAAGCCACACAGTAAATTAAAAAAAATTAAACTAACTATATATAGTTTTAAAAAAATAAATTAAACAATATTAAATTTTCGAAAATTAAAAAAATATGGGTAATACTGAAAGTAATGTTGTAAGTAGTGTAAAAAAACAAACAGATACTTCGTCGATTGTTCTTTACAAGTTGGTTGACTTAAAAGGTATAGAAAATGAAATAAATTGATAAATATTTCGTTATTTTTTACTGCTAGATTATTTCAATTTGAACTATTCTATTTATTTGTGTTTTCAATTTAACTAATAGATAAATGTGGGAGTTAGAAAATATATTTATAGAAATAATTGAATTTACAAAATAAATTACAGTTTAACTGATCAATTTCATAACTGCAACATACAAAAATTAAATCTCTTATTAGTTATATATAAATAATAATAATGTACCAATAATTTTCTCAAGTACTTGATAAATATTAATAAACATTTTCTTGCTTTTTTTTTATATCAAGATTTATTTGACACTATCATAAGTAACATTTTTCTTTTTGCATTATTAATATAGGTGGTGGTCTTTTAGTGGACATGATGAAACGAGCAACTCAAACAAAACAATATGCTGAATTAGATCATGCAATTAGAACTAAAGTTGAACCTTTTTTATACAACAAAGGACGAGGAATATGGATTCATATTAGTAAACTTGTTTTACTAAGAAACAAAGAACGTGGACGTCACAAATTGGTATATAGAAAAAAAAATCAAAAGAATAATAAATAATACATGAAAGATATTTTTAAAATTAAAAAAAAATTACATTCAAATATTTAAAGTAAAAAAAATAAATAAATAATAATCAGTAGATCCATGAATAAACATTCGTTTTAATTATTTTTAAAAAAAATCTAAAATTGCATTATTATTTTTGGAAATTTTCTTGGAATATTTATACTTTTAATATTTGAAATATTTTTAATTTTATGTATACATATACTAAATTATTATTCTAATATATATTAAATATTTATTTTATTTTCAAGTGTTTATGTTTTTATGTTAAAATATAATTTATATAATCATTTTTATCGTAGCTTCCTGTTTTAAAAGCTCTGGAAAATCCAGAAATGTATGATATTATAAAAGAGATTGGTGATGAGATTGTAGACGAAACAAAAATTGGTAATTTTATTAGTATGGCTAAATATTTAATTTGATTATTTATAAATAATAAATAAAATAATATTTCTAGATAAGAAAATGTACAGAGAAGTTTGCTGGTATTTACACGAACGTGGAGCAGTTGGTGAAACGATATTGCATTTGTGTATGCTTAATGCAACAGCGATTCACGCTGATTTAGCAAAAAGATTACTACGTTTTTATCCAAAACTTATCAATGACATTTACATAAGTGATGAATACTATGGTAAATAAATATAAATTAAATTATAAAAAACATAAAAGCATTTGTTTCGATAAAACAATTTATTTTTAGGTGAAAATGTTTTGCATATTGCTATTGTAAATGAGGATCCAGCAATGGTTAAATATTTATTAGATTCTGGTGCTGAAGTTCATGAACGATGCTTTGGAAATTTCATGTGTCCAGAAGATCAAAAAGCATCAAGAACTGATAGTCTTGATCATGAATGGGTATCTGTAACTCCCGAGACAAATTACAATGGGTAAAAAAACATTGTAAATCAAAATTCTTTGTAAATATATTTTTAAAAATTTAATTCTATTGTTAGGTATGTTTATTGGGGTGAATATCCACTAAGTTTTGCAGCATGTCTTGGACAAGAAGAGTGTTATCGTTTGGTGTTAGCTAGAGGTGCTGATCCTGATAAACAAGACACAAATGGAAACACAGTTCTTCATATGCTTGTTATATATCAAAAAGTGGTACAATATCATCATCATCATCATAATTAATTATATTAAATACGTTTTACGATTTTAAATTTAAAATATTTAATAAAACTTTTGATGATTATTTAAATAGACAACATTCAATATGGCTTATGAAGTTGGGGCATCATTGTCGCTGAGAAACAATCAACACTTGACACCACTGACTCTTGCAGCAAGACTTGCAACAGTTGAAATGTTTTTTCATATTATGAATATTGAAAGAGAAATTTACTGGCAAATTGGTAGTATAACTTGTGCAGCATATCCACTATCACAAGTTGACACAATTGACGTCACTACGGGAACAATTAACAACAATTCAGCTTTGAATTTAGTAGTTTTTGGAGTAAATTTTAAATAATAACATTTAATAAAACTAAACAGGTGAGGGTTTATCTTATTCTCTTATTATCCTACGTGTTTTTTTTTTAAGGAAAAAGATGAACACTTAGAACTTATGGATGGAGTACTAGTAGATCTTTTAAATGCTAAATGGAATACATTTATAAAATCAAGGTAAATGTTTACATAAAAATATATAGTTAATTGCTTAACCACATAATAAAATATAAATTATGTATTACAGATTTTATCAACAATTTTTTTTATTTTGTTTTTATTTTATTATATCATTAATAAGTTTTACACTACGCCCTGGTCCAAATCCAATATCAGCATCAACTAATCAAACAACAACTACTGATTCACTAACATTATCAACAACATCATCAGCAATGCCTGATACAAATGTTGATCTTTACATGTCTGATCAGCTTAATCAAGCTATAAGACAAATTGCATCAACATTGACATCAAAAATAGTACTAAATCAAAATTTAACATCAACAATTGTTGACGATTTAGTGACTCAATTTACAAATAACATAACATTTAATATTAAAGATAATTTAAATTCAACAATGCTTATAAATTCTAATTTTTTAAGTTTAAATGATTCATTATTTAATGATACATTTATGGATGTTAATAAAACTCAAGTTATAAAATTTAATGACAGCATAGATACGACCACTTCATCTTCTTTTTTTCAAGTTATTATGAACCAAGAAAAATGGTAATTAATTTATTTTTAACTAATCTTTATTTTATTTAATTATTATTTAATTTTTAGGTGGAAAGAATTGGCTGGTGATTGTCGTTTAATGCAATTAAATTCACCAACAGAAAAAATTCGTTTAACTGCTGAAATATTTATGGAACTTGGTGCATTTCTTTATATTGTTGCTGCTCTTAAAGAAGCAAGATTTTTAGGTCTCAATATGTTTATTGAAAATTTAGTAAGTTTAATTTTTAAATTATGTAATTTTCATATATTTAGATTTATAAATTAGATAATCTATTTTATATATTTATTGGCCCAGATGACAGCACCTTCACGTGTTATGTTTCTAATATCTTGCTGCATACTGATGTCATTTCCATTTTTACGTTTATCTTGTGCCGACAAAGCTGAAGATATGCTAGCTGTTGTTGTAATGCTAACAACTGCACCTTATTTTTTATTTTTTTGTCGTGGATTTAAAACAGTTGGTCCATTTGTCGTCATGATTTACAGAATGATTATGGGAGATTTGTTACGTTTTGTCTCGATATATCTCGTATTTGTCATGGGATTTTCACAAGGTAAAGTAAACGAAAAAAAATTATATTTACATCAAAAAATTACTCGAAATTAAGCACATTTTAAAATAGATAAAATAATATTTTTCTATATTAGCTAATAAATTGTTTATTAAGGAAAAAAAATTCCAATATAAACATGAAAAATTAAGTAAGAATAATTTTCAAAAATTAAAATATTCTTTTGATTCATCTCATGTTGAATTTACTAATATAAACAACAGTAATATTGCAAAATTTAAGTATATTTGAATCTTTTATTTTTCTGTAAAATTTAAATAACCCATCAAGGTCAAAAAAAAAAAAGAAATTTCAACAAAAGCATATGTATTTTTGCAGCATTTAAAATGTCATATTATTTAGCTTAAAATTTATGTAAACACGTCATCAGTATTCAAAGCACAAGTCTTAAAATTATTTTAATTATTATAATATATTGCAGACAATTTTTAACTGTTTTTTTTTTTAATTAAAATTTGTATATTTATTCGAAGCAATATCATCAAGGGTATTTAAAAATCTTGATAGAAGCGAAATTAAAAAAAAATTAAAAAATAAATAAATATAACACGTATGTTTTGGTCAATGAAAATAGCAGATCTATAACGAATCATCATCATCACTTTGGTATTTCACGGCTCGTCATATACATTATAAATTATTTATATATTTATCACAATTCACCAGAAATAACTGAGTTCTACCAACGCATTAACATACCAACGTTTAACGTCACGTGTGGCAAAGCAAAAAAAAAAATAAATAAATAAATAAATAAAAAAATATGATAATCTAAACAAAAACACAGACCTTTTTGATAAATATATAATCGGTACAACGAAAAAAAAAAAAAAAAGAAAAGAATCTCACTATATTTAGGTCAAAATAATTATTAGCTTTAATTTTATGATATAAAAAATAATTTGCATTTAAATTATTTTCATCAAATGCATTAAAGCAATGACCTGCATGTTTGTCTAACGAACAGTTTCTTTCATCCGCCTCTTGACACTGACATGTTTTTTTTTTTTATTTTAAAGTCTGTATTTGCATGTACTCACTGTATGTTCAGTTAGGTGTAACGATGATTTAATCTTTGGCAAAGCATTTGCAGTGATGTTGCATGCTGTTTGTGTCAAGGCCAAAATAATGAGTGTCCATGGATCATGACATCAAGATTTCTTGAAATAATAAAATATACAAAAAACGACATTAGTACAATAGTATAAAAAAATGCCCCAACTATAAACAGCTTATATTTAAATGTCGATTTTATTGATCAACAATCAACATAGCATGATTGACTCGTAATCTAGTAATGTGTCATTGACTCAATGCTAAAATTACTTAATCCAATTGCATATGTTAACACATGTTGGTATTTAAAATAAAACAAAAACAAGTTGACTTATAAATTTGTCATCGATTAAAAGATTTAAAGAAAAAAGTATATCATTTATTCAAATGCAGATTAATATATTAATTTAAATTAAATTTAGATTATTTTCATGTTTTTTTTATCAGTAATATTAAATGAGCATAAAGCCCTCAAACAGAGTATTGAAAGTTTATCAAAATCAGTTAACGATATCGGCAGTTAAATTTTTATTTATTTTTTTTCTGCAATTTAGGTTCAGTTGTTGATTGCTGATACATGTTGAAAATACTTGATACGAGTATTTTTAGATTATAATTTTTTTTTATTCTTTACAGCGTACTATATAATTTTTTTATCATTTGATAATCCTCAAACACCTGAGGGAGTTGATGATTCAACGAGCAATCCAATGCCTTCACCCATGGAGAGTGTAATGGCAATGTTCCTCATGAGCATGACGAATTTCGGTGATTACTATGGAGCATTTGAGAGAACGGAACACGAGATAGAGGCCAAGGCAAGGTTCATTAACTTGTCACTATAAATTTAACAGTTTAGCATCATTTTTATTTTCTTATAATATTACCGTTTATTATTTTTTATTTTTACTAGTGTCTCTTTGTTGTTTACATGGCAATTGTGGCAATATTGTTAGTAAATATGTTAATTGCTATGATGGGAAATACGTATCAAAAAATTGCAGAAACAAGAAATGAATGGCAACGACAGGTGATAAACAAATTTCGATACTTTTTTGTTAAATAATATTATATATTTTTTATATCTTGCCTTGGAAATTAATGCAAGTATATAACACAGTTGGTGTTTGATGTTTATAGATTGCATGATTAATTAAATAATACAAAACAAACATAAACTTGAAATAAAAATATTAGCATAATAAAACTTTTAATATAAATAATAATTAACTTACAGTGGGCTAGAATTGTGTTGGTTGTTGAGAGAGGTGTACCTCCAGCAGAAAGATTAAAAAAACTTATGGATTATTCTCAGCCAATGTCAGATGGAAGACGAGCCCTTGTACTGCGGTTGCATCAATCGGCAAGTCTACATAATACTTATCATAAAACACAACTGTAAATAAATATCCTAAAATTTTTGGAAATAGTTATTCGAAATGTTCGTTAAATATTTTTTTATTAACATAAATTTTGATATGTATAAATTTAAATATACAACTATTTCTTTATCATTACTATTAAAGTTATCTGTTATTTTTTTAATTAATTAATTAACATTTATTGCAGCAAAATAAGTACAGCTACTTAGATTATTTTCATAATATCTTGTTTGTAGGAAGAAGATAAAGAAGACATGAAAGAAATCTTGGAAATGAAAAGAACACACGACAGATTATATAAAAAGCGAATGGACAAAATGAATAATTCCAAGGAAGATATTTTAACTGAAATTCAAGTGGTTTAGTTAATTTAATATAAAAAAAAATAATGATAATTAGAATAAAAAAGATTATTTATGGATATTAGTTAAATCAATAAAGTATCCTTGGAAACGAGTCATCAAATTCAACAAGACATATGCAAAAAATAAATAAATAAGCAGCAGTTAAGACATTGCAACTACAATTTATATAACAAATCATACTTTGATCTTTTAAAACTCACCCGAAATTTAAAATACATTGCTATGGATTTTTTAAATAAACCAATTGATCTTGAGGATCTTGAAGATGAACTCCAAAAGGCATTGAATGAAGACACTTTGTATGATCTTCAAAATGATGCCAAGCTAAGGGCCATCGAACAAAAAGTCCCAACGTACGAGCAATTTCGACAGCTGGTAAATAAAAATTTGAATATAATAATCAAAACATATAAGTAATTATAATTAATATTATAATTAACAGGTCCAAGCAGCTCATCTCAAGCCACTGAGTCAGAAAGAAAAAATGGAAAAATCAAATGCGTCTTGGAATTCATATAAAAAAAACTAATTTAAAAATAAAAAATATAAACAATCATAATGACTTTTGATTTCTTTATATTATCCATCAATAATATTTTCATAAAAATTATTAATCTGTATCATAAAAATATCAAGTCAATAGGTCAATTGACATATTAAAAATAAAAATCAAAATAACGCATGCGTATACTTACTATCTAATTTTATGTTGAAAAAAAAAAACAAGAAATGACTTGGTAACACATGCTTATCCATGCTCATCAGTGTGTTCAACAAAATATATACAAAATGTACATGATAGTGTATGTTTATAATATTTCCGGTACAACGGTGTTAAATTCATAATCGTGATCTTCCAAAAGGCTTAAGACTTTGATATATTATTCTCTAAAAATTCAATTAAAAATAAACGAATTAATAAACAATATAAATTATTAATAAACAATATTGAATATACCTGGAGTTTATAAATACATTTACCAAGTTTATTTTGATATATTTTTAATATCAGTCAAATTTATTTTGTTGATATTATTGTGACTTTGTCAAGTGAGTTACAATAATATTCTGATGACTGTCAAATAGATCTCCTAAGTTGGTTGTGTATTTTTGTGTGTGTGTCCATATCACGTAGCTTGAATAAAAAAATAATAACATGACAATTGATGCTGGATTTAACTCTATTTGATGTGTGAAAAAAATAAAAATTAAGTGATCAAGGAAATAATTAACAAGGGTGTTGTTTAATTGTCTAATGGGCTTACGAATGATACAATTATTTTTTATAAATAATGAGGTTAGAGGAGATGCAAATGCGAATGAGTCCAGAGGATCATGATTTTGAGATGGATGAAGAGACTGATTATCTTCTTCAACCAGCTGATGACAGTATGAGATTAAATGTCAACCGATATCGTAGAATAAATGCATGCAGCAAATTTTTCAAACACTTTTTATGTGGGTATGTACTATTGCATCATTATGACAGCTAATTTTTTATTTGATATAATTTAATTGTTTTTATTTTACCTTTATTTAATTTTTCAAATTTCCCACTGATATCCTTTGTTAATTTTAACACTTTATTTACATATTTTTTTCGGTATCATAACTCTTTTTTTTTATTTTTTATAATAATCAAATTCAGTTGACAATTTGACATGTTGTGATAAAAAAACTTTGTATTTCGGCGGGATAAACAGTTATCAAGGTCACTTTGTTTTTCTAATCATCACAATAATATGCCATTGATGTCACCATTTTCAGCTTAAAGTATCTCATACCAAAAATTTCTTAATAGTTAATACTGTTTATATAAATAATAATAGTTAATTAATAATAAAAACAAAGGGTATTGTTATTTTTTGCAAAAATAATGGCGACTGTTTTGCAATAATGTGGTGCCATCTAGGTGGCAAATGATATTCATGAAGTTGGGTGCAAATGTAAATAAAGAAAGAAAATAATAAAAAACAATACTTGACAATCAGGAATAACAGTGATTGTGTTGTGATAATATATTAATAAAAATTAAAAACTATCCTCATAATTATTGAGTCTCATTAAACAAACAATTCATTTCATTGTCATCATTAGTTTGATGTGTTGATTAACCATTGTGTGACTATAAACTCTATAAATTTAGAGTAAAAAAAATTGAATCTGTCAAAGTTACTCCAAAGACAAATAAAAAAACAAATATAATATTTTCAATGAAATTGGAGTAAATAATATAATGGAGACACAAAGTAATGTGTTGAGAGTATCTAAGGAAGATATTCCTTTAATTTCAAAACCAAGAAGTATTGCTTCATGGACAAGGTGACGTCTGTTTAAGATAATACATTACCTTTCGGTTTTTTTTTTCTTTTTTTATTATATACAGTCCCCTCTCAATTCCCTGCTCTAACATTTATGGCATACTTTCCCATTTTGATCGATGACGTTGTTATGAGTAGTCGTAGTGTTTTTTATTTTATTTTTATCATTTTTAAATTTTTTTTACATCAATTGACTGGCTGATTGAATAGTTTTTTATATAATGGAACGATTAAAATGTTTATCTTTTTGTTCTGGTGAACCAAGATGTTGCAGCTGGATGTGGCGACGATGGTGCAGAGACAGAGAATATCGATCAAGAACAATACACATTGGTAAACCAATGCATGAAAAATTTCCAGGAAATGTCATCAGGAATCAAAAATACAATATTATTACTTTTTTACCACTGGTAAGTTTTTTTTTTTTTTTTGTCTTATCAGCAATTTATTGTACACGTGTTGATTTTTTTATATCTAAATATATGGACAGTAACATAATGTGTTGCAATAATAAATTACGCAGTCACAATTTACATTAAATAAGCAAAAATTAACCGGACATTTAATAATAATTTACTATGTACAATTAAATGCAATCTGTAATTTTCTTTATTTTTTATTTCAATAATATATCACTGATAACAAAATGAATCTAACCAAAAAAATATACCAATATATTACATGTTATCTTTATGAAAAATGTTTATTATTTACAGGTTCTATTTCAACAATTCAAATTTTTTTTGAATTTTTATTTCCTATTGATGGCAATATCACAATTTTTCCCTGAAGTACGTATTGGATATCTTTATACTTATTGGGGTCCATTGTGTTTTGTTTTGACTGTAACAATATGTCGTGAAGCTGTTGATGACTTTCGTCGTTATAAAAGGGATAAAGAAGTTAATGGACAAAAATATAAACGTCTAATACGTGGTTGTGAGCAGCCTGAACAAGTACCAAGCTCAAAATTACGTGTTGGTGATATGATTATTGTTGAAAAAGGACAACGTGTACCAGCTGATTTAATATTATTACGTACAACTGAAAAATCAGGTGCTTGTTTTGTACGTACTGATCAGCTTGATGGTGAAACTGATTGGAAATTACGTCTAGCTGTACCAGCAACTCAAAAACTTGACAATGACTTACAATTATTTGATATTAAAGCCAACTTGTATGTTGAAAAACCACAAAAAGATATACATTGTTTTGTTGGTACATTTACAAGAGAAGATAGTTATAGCAGTGAAGAAAGTTTAGGTGTTGATAATACACTTTGGGCAAATACTGCTGTTGCATCTGGTTCAGCACTGGGAATAATTGTTTATACTGGACAAGAAACAAGATCACTTATGAATCATTCAGCACCAAGATCAAAAATTGGTCTTCTTGATGCTGAAATAAATCAATTAACAAAAGTTTTATTTTTGGCTGTCATTGCATTGTCATTTGTAATGATATGCCTAAAAGGTTTTAATGGACCATGGGGGATTTATATGTTTAGATTTACATTATTATTTTCATATATTATACCAATTAGCTTACGTATTAACTTAGATATGGGAAAATTATTTTATGCATGGTGTATACAACGTGATAAAAAAATATCTGGTACAGTTGTACGTACAACAACAATACCTGAAGAACTTGGTAGAATATCGTATTTGTTAAGTGACAAAACAGGCACATTAACACAAAATAAAATGGTATTTAAGCGTTTACATTTGGGCACAGCATCATATGGACAAGATACATTTGATGAAATATCATCTGTATTAAAAAATTATTATCGTTCAAATGAAAAAATTGATGATGATACTGATAATACTGGATTTAATACAAATACACAATTTACCGGAAAAGTTAGAAAATCAGAGAGCACAAGAATTTATGATGCTGTACATGCATTAGCACTTTGTCACAATGTAACACCAGTTTATGATACAACAGCTGGTAATAATTTATGTGATACATTGAGTATTGAAACAGTTGAAACAGTTGAAACTGGATCAATACAAAGTAAAACTGAATCAGATCAACATTATTATCCAGAACAAACAATACGTAACTATCAAGCATCAAGTCCAGATGAAGTTGCACTTGTTAAATGGACAGAAGAAGTTGGTTTAACATTATATAAAAGAGACTTAAATTTAATACAATTACGTGCTGTTAATGATAAAATTCTTGACTATAAAATATTACAAATATTTCCATTTACATCTGAATCAAAACGTATGGGTATTATTGTTAGAAATGAAATAACAATGGAAATAATTTTTTACTTAAAAGGTGCAGATGTTGTTATGTCTGGTATTGTACAATATAATGATTGGCTTGATGAAGAATGTGGTAATATGGCTAGAGAAGGTTTACGTACACTTGTTGTTGCTAAAAAAAATTTAACAGATATACAGTATCAAGATTTCGAAACACGTTATAATGCAGCAAAATGTGCTGTTAATGATCGTCCATCACGTGTTGCTGCAGTTATTGAAAGCCTTGAAAGAGAAATGGAGTTATTATGTGTTACTGGTGTTGAGGATAGATTACAAGATCGTGCAAGACCAACACTTGAATTGTTAAGAAATGCTGGCATTAAAATTTGGATGTTGACAGGTGATAAACTTGAAACAGCAACATGTATTGCTAAATCATCAACACTTGTTGGACGTACACAAGGTTTACATATATTTAAATCAGTAACAACAAGACCAGATGCAAGATTAGAATTAAATGCATTTACTAAAAAACAAGATTGTGCATTAGTTATATCTGGTGATTCATTGGATGTTTGTTTACAATATTATCGCACCGAATTTATGGAGCTTGCATGTGGTTCACCAGCAGTCGTTTGTTGTCGTTGTTCACCAACACAAAAAGCTGAAGTTGTTAAATTAATACAAGCACATACTGGTAAAAGAACAGCTGCTGTTGGTGATGGTGGTAATGATGTATCAATGATACAAGCTGCTGATGCTGGTATTGGTATTGAAGGATTAGAAGGTAGACAAGCATCACTTGCAGCTGATTTTTCAATAACACAATTTAGTAATTTATCAAATTTATTATTGGTGCATGGTAGAAGAAGCTATGAAAGATCAGCAGCACTAAGTCAATTTGTCATTCATCGTGGTTTAATAATATCAACAATGCAAGCTGTATTTTCAGCAGTATTTTATGTATCTTCCATATCTCTTTATCAAGGTATACTTATGATTGCATATGGTACAATTTACACAATGTTTCCTGTATTTTCCCTTGTACTTGATAAAGATGTATCTCGTGATGTTGCAATACGTTTTCCAGAACTATACAAAGATTTAAGCAAAGGAAGATCGTTATCATATAAAACATTTTTTATTTGGATATTAATAAGTACCTATCAGGGTGGAGCAATTATGTATGGTGCATTTTATGTATTTGAAGATGAATTTTTCCATATTGTTGCTATTAGTTTTACAGCATTAATATTAACGGAATTAATTATGGTTGCATTAACAATAAGAACATGGCATCATATTATGGTCCTTGCTGAAGTATTTTCACTTATACTTTATTTATTGTCACTTATATTTTTGAAAGATTGCTTCGATACCGATTTCATTGCTACTAAAGACTTTTTATGGAAAGTCTCACTTATTACATTGGTCTCATGTTTACCACTTTACATTCTCAAATTTCTAAGAAAGAAATTCTCACCACCAAGCTACACCAAATTGTCATAAAGACTTTTCAAAATTTTAATGTACGTTTAACAAACTGAACAAATTTAAAAAAAAAAAAAAACAAATAATAAGAGTTCCATTTAATAATGATTTTTCTTTTTTTTTCTTTTAATTTAAGTATTAATATTAATTAAGCTTTAAAGCACAAATTTATAAATGTTTTTTTTTTTCTTTTTAAATTATTCCAATGAAAAATAAAACGAAAAAAAAAATTAATTAGAATCGAAGATTTATTATTAAGAGCTGTGATTTTTTTCGGAAACTGAAAAAACAAAAAAAAACGACATTTTTCTAGACTTTTGTTTTATTTTTCAAAACTATAATTAGTTTTTTTTTTCCACTTATCTTTTTACATGGTAATTTTAATCATTGTTATTAATATTATTTGCTAATTATTATTATTAACATCATCATCGTGACTCGGTTGGATTAAAAGAAAAAAAAATGTTTATTTGCATAATTTAATTTGATATTAAAAAGCTAATATTTGTGTCAATATCTCAATGATTCAATCAGTAAATTTATTGCGATAGTCTTTTTAAAATATACCTATCTATATATTATTTGTTTTTTTTTTTTTTAAGTTATCAATATTTTAGTACATAGATTATTCGAGTTATTATCATGCCAAATACAAAAAAAATTTATGAGATATTTTTATTTGTTCACTTTGAAAAGTCAACCGAGCCAATCAAATGATGATAAAAAAAAAAGATAAGGAACTGACTGTAACGGATGTGTTATGGAATTAAATTCAATACTAAGAAATAAAACAATATAAATATTATTTACGAAAAGAAAACAGGTGTTAATTTATTTTAATTTCAAGAGTAAACAAAATTATTTTGACCTCAAAGTAACTCCAAGATTTTTCATCGAACTATCACCAATTTTTTGATGTATTACATTAATTTCTTTTTGTGTTAGATTACGTTCCATGTCTCGATAAATAATTCTATATGTGTGTGAAGTTTTTCCTTGTTTTGGATGTTTAAATTCGTCAATGAGTTTAACTTGTTCTACAATATCACCTCCTATTTCTTTAACAAGATCATAAAAATCATTTGATGAAAATGTATCATCAGGAAGCCAAAAGCTCATATCATTGATTATTGGTGGAAAGACACTGACTGGCTGTAAATATAAATAAAAATTAATTTTATTTATCAAAACGAAAAATCATAGTGTCAAGTTGAAAAAAATATTATTTACCTTGTATTTAACATTTGTGTTGGCATCATCAAACTCAAACTGGTGTAAAAACCCAGAATCTTGACTCCAAAATAATCTTATATCTGGAATATCATAAAGACACATTGCCAGTCTTTCAAGACCAAGACCAAATGCCCAGCCAATTCTATCAACTGCACCAGCATTTTTTAATATTTCATCTCTAATTATTCCACATCCAAGTACTTCCATCCATTTGTCATTGAAAAATATTTCCAGCTCCCATGATGGATGAGTAAATGGAAAATATTCATCAACCCAACGATACTTGATTTCTAAATAAAAAAATTAATATTACATGACAAATAATAAATAATGAATTTCTTAAATTAAAAAAAAAGTTATACCTTTGCCAAAGAGTGACTGGACAAGACCAACAAGATCTTTTTTCAATTCATACTCCATTATTTTAACAGCTTCCAGTGAATGTATAGCTTGTTTTTGTTCATTTGTTTTTCCATTTTCTTCAAATATTTCAAGACCACCAGAGCCTTGTACATTTTTAAATACTTCATTATTACTACATAATCTAACGCCTTCAGCTTGATGAAATACAGGATAATGTGTTGCATCAATTTCATCTCTTCTATAAACATCACCAACAACCAGAAAATTATTTAAACCCATTCCAATTAATTCAGATTGATGAGCAGATGTATGTGCTCGTAGTAATAAATTTCGATTAACATAGTAGCAGTCACTTTTATTGCGACTAACATGATCTTTAGGTGTTAATAATGAATCAAAATTTTGTTCAATTGTTACAATTGGTTTTAAATTATCGTATACACTAAACTCAGGATTACCCCATTTGTTTGGATAATTTTTATAAAAATAATTAACAATACGTTCACGAATATGTGACAATGGATGATACTTTTTAATATGTAAATTTTTATCTAATTTTTCAATTATATTATCACCAATATTTGTCCATTCATCTGTCGGATATTTTTTATTCAATATTTGTATTTCGTTTGAATATTTTTTTTTATTATTAATTATTGAATATGCTCGATGATATTTATTTTCAATTAAACACAATCTTCTAGCAATTATTTTTAACATTTTATTAATTTTATATTTAATCTTATTGTTTATATAAAAACATGTGGATCACGCTGGATCCAATTTTTTATCATGTCAATTCACCTTAATATTTTTATTATTTTGACATTTTACCTTGTAATTATGACCAGTTAAATTACCAAAATAGAGTTGGAAAATTTAAGACATGCGCATTAAATTATTATAAAAAATGGATGTTATGCTGTGTTATGCTGTATATTTGCAAAACAATATTTTTTTATCACGTCAAATTGTGAAATTGGTCAAGTGATCATACTGGATACAATAACACTGTTGTCAAATAAAAGTGACGTCGTTTTTAATAAGTAATTTAATTAGATAAACAAACAATCAGGTGATTAATATTTTCAACAAATTGATTAATATTAACATCAGTATTTTCATTATACAGCTGTCAACTGTATATCAACCAATACAAACAAATAAATTAATATAAAAGTAAGTGTGTAATTAATTATTAAGAATATTTTCTTCATTAAAAAAACAATGTGAGCTATTTTTAATTATAGTTTTTTTATTTACACACAATAAGTATACAGTAAAAATGTTGATTTAATATGTAAACAAAAAAAAAAAAAACTACCAAGTGCATGAAAATAATAATAAAGCAAAATCAAGTTTGTAAATAATTGATTAAACGAAAAAATAATTTAACCTTATGTTCATTATAAAATGACCTTGTTAATTGAATGTATTGAGTGCTTAATGATCAACTTGATATCCTCCATTAAACTGTTTTTTTATGTTTTAAATTGAAGTTTGTCAAGCTGGAGGAAGATAAGATGCAGTTGATTGAAGGTGTAGGTGATGAAGTTACAGCTTTTTTTATCACCACCTGTGTATTGCTAATTGGTTGGATTGCATGGCGTTCAACAAATATATCTGAACAACCATTAATAAGAACTGTCTTGATATTACAACACAGAACACGATCAAGGCTTGCTGAATTACGTTCAAGTAATCAAACAATATCAACAATAACAACAATTGTAAATGATGGTACAATAAGAAGATTAAGTTCCCAAGAAAATGCCAGTGAAGAAAATGTTGAAGCTGTTGTTGAAACACAACAACAAACTTGTTCGTCAGAACCAGCAAATGGTAATTTGAATAATCAAGATTATTCATATTTAATTAAGAATAATATATTAAAAATAAATATTTAAATTTACAGCTTCATCACAAATTGATAATGATGATAATTCATCAAGACCATTAACTGATACATCAACAGTGGCAACAGAAGAAGTCTTAATTGAAGCCATGGATTCACCTAATGATACAAATAATAAAATGAATAAATCAACAGAAAATATATCATCAAATTCAACAGCTGAATCATCATTACCAATTGATAATGTTGATAATAATAATACTGTCAATGGTGAAGATGAAATAACAATAAAATTAAAATATATAAATGATGATCAAAAGCTGGTGAAAGCAAAACCAAAAGAATTAGTTGGTAATTTTATAAGAAGAAATTTTCAAGCCGAATTAAATGCTCAAAAACGGATACGTTTAATTTTCCATGGACATGTACTGCATCCAGATAATGATACACTTGAACAATGTGGTTTATATGATAATTGTGTTGTACATTGTCTTGTTCATCAACAAAGAGTACATCAATCTAATAATGATACATCACAAGGAAATGTTAATGATACATCATCAGTTTATACTGGTAACCAAGAATTCCAAAACTTACAAAATCCGAATGGATCAAATGCTGCTCATAATGAATGGGATCTTGGTCGTTTGTTAGTCAGTATTCTAACACTTATATTGGTATTTGCTTGGTACTCTAGATTTCATTACGACCAACTTTTTACTGTTACAACAAGTCTTGCTCTTTATGTATTGACTGCTATTTTTACTCTGTCAGTTGTTGGACAAGTGTTTCAAGATCAAGATACTCTTAGAAATATAGAGTGATTAAAACTGTCTCTTTTGTTGCTATTATTTTTTTTATTTTACCAATATTTTTCAAATGAATTTAATTTAACAATATTAAGTCAACATAATTATTATTTGTATGAAATATTAATGGTAGTATTTAGAGTTATGATTTATTAGAATTATTAATAAACATGAGATGTTAAAATTTTTAAATAATTACCTGGTGATAAATTTGATGAATCAGAAAACGACTGGCATCGTTTTTAAATTTTTATGATCATGCATAATGTTTATCTAATTTAATAATTTAGTTGTCACGTATTTTTATAATATTATCCCTAAAAATTATTATTGAGTTTGTCATTTAGTTTTTTTTTTTTTAAAAAAAAGCAGCCATTAATTGATCGTTGAATGTCTTTTTTCTTTTAGTTTAATCAACTGAAAATTGAGAGCTATTATAATTTAATATAATTTATTATTAGTGGCTAAATAATATGATGAAATTTAACACTGTAATTGAATGATTTATCAATTAATATATCAAGTATTTTCATCATAAACAAAAACGAAATTTGAAAGACAAAATTAATAAATATTAAATATTTTCTTTTTTTCAATAAATAAGCTTGTACATAAAATAATAAAATCTCGTTGAATAAATATAAATAATAAAAAAACGTATAGAAAAAAGTAATGAAATAAAAACAAAACATTTCAGTATAAAACCAATTTGTAATTTATTTAAAATATTTTTTTCAAGTTATTAAAAATGAAAGGAAAATATTATGGGATATTTTTTTATTTATTATTTTTTTTTCAATTGTAAAAAATTTGTTTAAATAAATATCAAAAATTACATATTGAAAATAGCCTGTTGTTGGTTGAAAGAAAAAAAAAAACGAATTGAATTTTTAATCTGATTTACGAATGATGAGCATTTTTTCATTTAACTCTAAACAATTAATAGCTTCATTAATTTTTTTATTGTCCAAATAAATATCAAATCGTCTGCCATAAAGTCCAAATAAAATATTAATTTCTTTATTTAATAGTTCGAAAGATATTGGCTGTTTAGTTACTGGATGTTCAAGTAAAATCATTGCCTCGGTATTACCATTATCATTAAATCTTAACTCGAGTCCATCTAATTTTAAATTTACATATTTAGAACCTGGTGTGATTTTATTTTGAATAACTGTTTGTTTCTTGTTGACCAATTTTAATTTTATGTCAACTCCTTTGATCTTGTTCAATTCTTCGATGATAACAGTGTCATTTTTATTAAATTTAGAAATATCTTCTTGTGGTGTTTTTGTTGTTGATTCAATGAAATCTTTATAGTCAACAATTAGCTTGGCTAATGAGCTTGATTTATCAACAATATCATAATAAACACAAGCATCGTCAGATGGTAAAAGTTGTGCTTTTTTTCTTAATTTTTGTACACGATTAATAACTTCTCTTGCAATACCTTCATTTTGCATTGATTCGTCAGGTGTTATATCCAACAATATCAGTATATTTCCTTCTGAATGTGTTTCATACTTTTTAGATAACTCTTGTGCAGCTGGGCCATTAAAGGTAAACATTAATCTTAAATCTTCTTCCCCGAGCTTATGACCATTAACAATAATTTCTTTTTTAATTAAAAATTCTTGTATTTGTTCATCAGATAATTCTTTGATGGATTTAATAATTGCTTTAAATTCACCTTTAAGACGAAAACCAAGTGTCTTATGATCAGGCTCAGCTCTCAATTGTACACCATATTTTTCTTTGTCAGTTGTAACTGTTAATTCTTTGACATTTAATTCTTCAAGTATATATGATTTTAAATTAACAATTTCATTGAGAATTTGTGGATCTTGATGTATAACAACAATTTCTGGTAATGGATATTTAACTGGAATTGTTTTTCTATCTCTTGCGATTCTCCCTAATTCAATAACTGTTTGCATATGTGATACAGCACGTTCAATCTTTTCATCAATTAAATGTTTTAATGGTTTTGGTACCATTTTATAATGAACACTCTCTTGATACTTTTCATTTGTTTTTGGTAACAATGAAAACAATCTTTGATACATGAATTCACTTAAAAATGGTGTGAATGGTGCATTAATACGTACCATTGTATAAATAACACAGAATAAAGTATTCAATGCACGCTGACAATCATCAGAGCCAGAATCACCCTTGAGACGTCGTCGATTCATTCTGACGTACCAATTAGTTAAATTATCAATGTACTTAATTAATCTTGGCACAACTGTATATAAACGATAAGCACTCATTTCATTTTTTAAAAACTCTAAAAGACTTTGAGTAAATGATAGGATCCATTTATCCATAATATTCATATCATCACTCTTAATAAGTTTATCATCATTTGATGGATCTTTATACACAAATTCAATTGATGTATCAGCCTCAAATCTATCAATGTTTTGTTTTAAAAATCTGAATGCATTGTACCATGGTAAAAATACGTCTTTAATAACATCTCTTACACCTTCTTCTTTAAAACGTAAATTTTCAGCTCTAACAACTGGTGAATTTATTAAATATAATCTCAATGCATCAGCACCAAAACGATTAACAATTTCCATTGGATCTGGATAATTTTTTTTACTTTTAGACATTTTTTGTCCATCAGTTGCAAGTACAAGACCATTACAAACAAGATTTTTAAATGGTGCTTTATTAAATAATGCTGTGCCAATAACTAATAATGTATAAAACCATCCTCTTGTTTGATCAATACCCTCAGCAATAAAATCAGCTGGAAATGATTCTTCAAATGTTTTAACATTTTCAAATGGATAATGTGCTTGTGCATAAGGCATAGAACCAGATTCAAACCAACAATCAAATACTTCGGGTACTCTTTTTAATGGTGGAAAACCAGGACGTTTCGATGGTATTTCTAAATCATCAATACTCTCACGATGTATATCAGTTATTTTTTTACCGGTTAATGTTTCAAGCTCAGCAATACTACCAACACAAATTATTTCTTTGCGATCTTGTGATATCCACAATGGTATTGGATTACCCCAATAACGATTTCTACTTATAGCCCAATCTCTTGCATCTCTCAACCAATTACCAAATCTTTTTTCTTTAACATAATCTGGTACCCAGTATGTCGTTGAATTTGCTTCAAGTAATTTATCCTTAAAACTTTCAACTTTAATAAACCATGATGGTACTGCTTTGTAAATAAGAGGTGTATCTGATCTCCAACAAAATGGATATGAATGTGAATGACTAGAATACTTAATACACTTGCCATTATTTGTAAGATGCTTAACAATTTCTTTATCAGCATCTTTTACATAAATACCAACAAAATCTTTAACTTCTGATGTAAATTTACCAGTTGAATCAACTGGACAAATTGGTTCTTGATCTTTAGTTATAATACCAGCTTCAAGACAACAACGATAATCATCTTCACCGAAGTATGGCGCTTGATGAACGATACCAGTACCAGTTTCAGCAGTAACATAAGAATCATTTAAAATTTTAAATGCTCCCTTTGAACGTAAACTTTCAAAATAATTAAACGGTGGCTGATATGCTTTTCCTTTTAATTCAGAACCTTTTATTTTACCAATAACTTCATAAAGATCTGCTGTTTTATATACACGTTCAAGTGCAACTTCCAATAATATGTATATTTTTTTTGTTACTTTATCACGTATTTTAACATACTCAAAATTTGGATTGCAACAAAGTGCAAGATTACTTGGTAATGTCCATGGTGTTGTTGTCCATGCAAGGACTGCTACATCATCATTTTCATGTTCTTTTTTTGTTGATTCATCAACAAGGATAAATGCAACAATAACAGATGGATCAAGTACTTCTTTATAATTTTGTCCTGACTCAAAGTTTGATAATGGTGTATTACAACCAGTTGAGTATGGCATAACTTTAACACCTTGATAAACTAAACCTTTATTAAATAACTCTTTAAAGACCCACCATATGGATTCCATGTACCATGGATAAAGAGTTTTATAATCATTTTTAAAATCAATCCATCTTCCCATTCGACCAATGACCCTTTCCCATTCACCAGCATAACGCATTACAATACTACGACATTCTTTGTTGTAATTTGCAATGCCCATTTTAGCAACATCTTCTGGACCTTTAATACCAAGTGTCTTATCAACTTCAAATTCAACTGGTAAACCATGTGTATCCCAGCCAAAACGACGCTCACAATAAAAACCATTCTGATGTGCATATCTTGTTACAACATCTTTAATTGTTCCAGCTAATATATGACCATAATGAGGCAATCCTGTTGCAAAAGGTGGTCCATCAAAGAAGGAATATCTTGGACGTCCTTTAGATTGTTCTAATGTATTTTCAAACACTTTTAATTTTTTCCATAATTCCAATACTTTCTCTTCTTCTTTCGGAAAATTTATTGTTTCCGGTAATTTTGCACGCATTTTAAACAACTTTTTATTAACAATTTAAAATTATTTAATAATCAATAATATAAAATGACAAACGTGCCGGTGTTAAATAATAATAATAGCAATTAATAATTAATTATGGCGGATATACAGAGTACCAACATTTTTCCACATATTTTTTTTTTTTATATATTTAGTTCTTGGCAAGACTCAAGAGGCGTGCAGGTGTTCAGTGTTACCACACACACGTAATATTATTTACTTGTCAACAGTCAACACTTGTCAAAGTATTATTATTATTTTGATACTGTTATTGTTGTTGTTTATTTTTTTCCTTTTTGTCATGTGAATCACTCTCTCAATGAATAATTATTGATAACAATGTCTACAGTTTAGTATTGAATTAATGCATATGTGTTTTATCATGTTTTTTTAACTAACTATAGAATAAAATTGTTCAGACAACGTGTCAATGGCCTGATAACGACACATTGTCATCAAATTTTTCCGGATTTCCTCTCATGTACTCTAAATAAATCATATTATACGCCCTAATTTTATCACTTTAATATCTAATAGTTATTGTTGACTTGTTGTCAACGTGTCATAAAAAATAATAAATAAATTTAAATCGTGCCAATAATTAAATAATTAAGTACAATAAAAAACAATTGTGATAAAATCATCATGGCAAGTTGTACAGACAAAAAAAAACCAAGAGTCATTGTTTTAGGAGGTAAAAATAAAAATCATTATAATTAATATTGATTTTACTATTTAAATGTATTATTATTTATAGGATGTGGTTTTATCGGACGATATCTTGTTGAGTACCTTGTGAACAATGAACTTGTGTCATTCGTTCGAGTTGTTGATAAAGTACCACCCCAAACAGCCTGGTTGAATGAAAAACATCAAAAAATATTTGATAATCATCTAGTCGAATTTAAAAGTGCAAATCTCATTAATCCAGTATCATGTGATAATGCATTTGCAAGTGATGAAAAATTTGATTATGTCTTTAATTGTGCTGGTGAAACAAAAAGTGGACAATCAGATCCAGTTTATAAAGAGGGTATTTATAAGCTGAGTTTAAATTGTGCACAGCATAGTGCAGCAATTGGTGTTAAGCGATATGTTGAAATATCAGCGGGTAATATGAGTACATCAGAGAAAGTTCCACTTCAAGAAGACAATTCACCTGATCCTTGGACATTTGTAGCAAAATACAAACTACAAGTTGAACAAGAATTAAGTACAATACCAAATTTTAAATATACAATTTTAAGACCAGCAATCGTCTATGGTCCTGGTGATAAAAATGGTCTAGCACCAAGACTTATTGTTGGTGCTGTATACAAGCATCTTGGTGAAATGATGAAACTGCTTTGGGGACCAAGTCTTCATATGAACACTGTACATGTTAGAGATGTTGCACGTGCCATTTGGCATGTTGCTAATCGTGATGACACCATTGGTCAAATATACAATGTTGTAGATGAGGGTGACACAACCCAAGGTATGATAAGTGAAATAATCTCCGATATATTTAATATTAATCATGATTACCTGGGTACTGCTATCTCTACTTTTGTCAAGGTAAAATAATAATATTATTAATATTAATTTATAGTATTCTAATGTAATATATTTATTTTAGACTAGTACAGTCGCTGAGGAAGCGAATGATAAACATTTGGCTCCTTGGGCTGAAGCATGTAGCAAAGATGGTATTGAAAATAGCCCATTATCTCCATACATTGATCATGAATTATTATACAACAAACATCTCTATTTAAAAACTGGAAAATTAACTCTAATGACTGGATTCACTTATGATTATCCGAAATTAAACAAAGACTCTTTACAAGAAGTAAGAAATTAATTATTTTTCTTATTAATATTTTATGTAAAATTAATTAATAATTTTTAATTTTTTTCATTAGGTTTTGAATGACTATAACTCCATGAAAATATTCCCACATTCCTTAATACTGTGAGGGAATTAAAACGCCATTAATATTTGAGTATGAAATAATTGCCAAGTAATTACTTAGGGTCCTAATCTTCATATACAAAAGAAGAATTAAAAATAATCACCTTGTGCCTAACTACCTGATCGCGTTTTCCAATTAGGACTATTATTTGATTGACTCGTTAAACTATGATAAATAATATTTGCTCATTTGTAAATCGCTAAATGTGATATATTGCGATTTTAAAAAAGTACTTAATTTATATGACCCACTAGTCACTCGAGTCATTGGACAATACAAATTAAAAATTAATTATATTACACAAAATGAGTAATTATAATTTAAATGGATTTGTTTTTTTGTTATAGATTTGTTTTGTTTGCGAAGTTAATTATAAAATAATAATTAAAATTCAACAAGATATACATTCCAAGGCTCTAAAATTTTGTGCTATTATATAGAACCTATGGTACACAGTACATTTATATGAATAAAAAAAATATTATGATAGTAATAAGTACAAATAAAACAATGAGTCATTTAAAACTTCGAGACTGTTTTCAATTTTTTCTAAATAAAAAATAGAAGATTTAATTATTCACATGTGATTATATTAAATGTATTTCTTAGTGGGAAATTGTTTTGGAGTTTTCCAAAGGGACTGGAGCGACTTAAGACTATGAACTTGTTGACATAAAAATATTTTAGAAACTCCACAAGGTAACTATGCAATTTTAATAAAAATAAGTTTTTTTTTTAATTTATTTATTTTGTCTTTTATTTTTTAAACATATGCTGCCTTAAATTTATTTAACCACTACAACAAGACGTTGTCTCTTTTAAACGAGTCAACTATATTCTTAAATATTTTTAATGTATTGTTATTAATTTAATACTTTGTGTTTTTTTTTTTTTTTTTTTTTCTCTTCTTTTTTTGTTAAACAATACGAGTACAATTTAAATACAATGTATTACATTTTATCATATATTAAAATATATACTTTCAATATTTATTATTTTTTTTTTCATCGCATTCATAAATAATATATATTTACATTATAATAATTATTTAAAGTTAAAAAACAAAATTGAAAAAGTAAATTTATAGATATCATTACTTTTGTATTTTATAAAATTAAAAAAAAAAAAAAAAAGAAATTAATTAATAATAATAATTAAAATTAATATGTTTTTATTTATGGTTTTTCTTTTTTTTTGTTTTTTTATTTTTTCCAAAAATAGTTTAAAATTTTTTAACCACAACATTCAACTAAACCAAGGGTTTTCTATTTTTCTACATTGAGGTAAATGGCAATACAAATAAATAATAATTCTAGTAGGTACTGCGGTTAAGTTAATTATTAAGTAAATTTATTATTCTTCTTCATGTTTTTAGATTTTAACTTTTATTATTATTTTTTTTTTTTGGAGGTATATATTCGTTCGACTAGAGTCGTCGTACGATTTTTCTTTTAATACTTGGTCAGTTGATAAACTACAGACAACATGTTGTTGTTAATTATTCATTATTTTTTTTCTAAATATATATTCAGGATAGTACTCTTCAGATTATTACAAATACATTGGTAATTTTTTTTTTTAATAAGAATTTCTATTATTATTGCTCTTCATTAACACATGAAGATGATATGACTGTCTATTAATTTGTTGTTTTTATTATTTAATTTTTATTGCTTTGTACTTCGGAGAATACTTTTTTAATTTACATGCCACAATATTATGTTTAGTAATTTTAAAAACGAGAAAAAAAAAACACATTTAGTACGACGACCCAACAATAAATCTATTTAAACTAAAAAAAAAAAAAAGTAAAACATCAACCTGTAAATGAATCTTGGAATGATTATGCATTTTTAAAAAATTTAATTTTTAAAAAAAAATTATAGCTGCTTATTAATATAATGTCGATAAGCGTATATATATATATTTTTATTTAAATAATTATTTTTTTCAATTAAAAAAACTGCATAAAAAATTGTGAAAAAATTCCAAAAGGTAAAAAAAAAATATTCAGTCTGCCTTTAAGATATTGATTATCAAAAAAAATGAGTATATAAAAATGAAAAATGTAACTGAATTTTAGTATTTAAAAAAAAATCTAACACAAGGCTATAAAATTATCTTAAAAGTTTAAAAAAAAAACGAATGAATATTATCAACTATTTCATGATAATTAGTAACATATTTAATATAGATTAGAAAAAAGTAAAACATCAAATTACGTAATTATTTTTTAATAACAAATAATGTATGACAACAACTAAAATTTATGTGTAATCTGTGTAAATTGTAACTATTGCATTGCATGTATGGACTGGATGATAGTAATTTATATTTAAATTAGACTGTTTTTTCTATAAATTGTATTATTATTTATCTGGTTTATTTGTTTTTCTATTGCATTGTATTATGGGCGGTTATTTTTTTATTTATTTGAAATCTATTGGAATTATATAGAAGTAGTTAATTGATAAATAATTGAACTCATGAAATAATATATATAACAATAAATTAACATTTTTTTTTTTCTTTTATCTTTTTGTTTTTCAAGTCTCGTATTAAATGATAAGTCTTATTCTATCAGGTACTGAGTTGGGTCATGGTAAAGACATATACCAGTCTAGCATGTATCTGGATTATTATTTGTTATATTCGCTAAATAATTTTTAAATTATTCCTCATCAATTTGTTTCCCTTTCTTTTTTCTTTCCCTATTTTTTATCTTTTGTTTAAATAAAAATAAAAGCTACCAAAATTTAACTATAAAAATAAACAATTAAAATCTACTGATTAATTTTTAAATCAAAATGTAATCACAACAATTTAAAAAATTAAAAATATACCTAAAAGCTACAAATTTAAAATTATAAAAATATTTTTTTTTAAAGATCTGAATATCACTGAACTTAATATTTTGTTTCTTTTTTTTTTTATCAGATCTGTAATTAAAACCATAAAAATATTACTAAAATTATAATAATAATATCGAAAAATAAATGATAAAAATATGAATAAATTGTTGTATTGTTATTGTAAATAATAATTATTAATTATTAAAAATAATCAAGAGAAATTTGTTATTTTTTTTCTCTTTGTTTTGGTAATGACATAAATGGAATGTTTTATTTTTTTGTTTACAGTTTTGTGCTTTTAGAGAAAGCAGTGACTGTTGATTTTTTTTTTCTCGAATATTGTGTATACTATTAGTCGTTGAATTTTATATGCAATGCTATTTATTATGAGCAAGTTATATTTATATTACTTAACTATTTTTCGTTTGTTTTTTTTGTTTTTTTGTGCTATTTTTGCACAGTCAATAAATTTATTTTACCTATTATTTTTAAGCTTGATTTCGTAGATTTATACAAGTGGTGCGTTAATTAAATTATTTTTAAAATTTTCAGAGTATTTACAATGTTTATAACAATTGTAAAAAGGTAATTTAATTTGTTTCAGTTTGATTGTTTTATATTATCCAAAATCAATAATTGGTTTTTCAAAAAAACCTTCAGGTAAAATCCGCTCTGTTTTTTTTTCTTATTCGTTTCGCTTACATATAATATTATTTTTTTGGAGAAACTATTTTTCTTCTTACCTTTTTAGTCGGTCAGTGCTATTGCAGCTGTTGAATGTCCAATTGTGAAACCAAGCTCATCCATTTGGTTCAAGAACAGGAACTACAATTGGCAAATTTTTTCCTGGTGATGATGTTGAACAACCATAATTATTATTTAAACTAGTATCAGCGCTTGTTAATGTATAATCAATCATTGTCAATTCAGTTGTATTTAAATCTGTCTCTGATAATGATTGTTTTCTAGACACTGGACTGTTCATTTCATTGTACTGAAAATTAAAAAAATAAATAAAAATACAAGTTTTTAATTAAAATGATTAAAAGAAATACCTGTGAATTATTTCTGGCTTGAAAAATTTCACTTTCTCCATTGTTGACTTTCCAAGATATCAACAATGGTTGACTTAAATATGATTCAATACCATTTGGTAATATTGTCTATAAAATAATACTCATCGTAAGTTATCAAATTAAAAATAAAAACATCAATGAGTTTAAAAAAAATTTAAATACCTTTGCATTAGGGCTTGGAGATGACATAGTAGCAACACGTGATGCCGGACAAAGTAATGATAATTCAAATTCATTACGATTAATTGTCGGATCATTAACTGGTTGTCCAGTTGAAGTTGATGAATCATCAATACAACATGTATTTTTATTTCTGTCAATAGAACGTTTTTTAGGTGGTTGATTTGTTTCTCTCATTGATCTTGATTTTTCCCATTTTTTACGACAATAAACACTACAAAGACTAGCACTTATAAATCCAATACTTATTCCAACACCTAATATAATACCAAGACCTTGATCTGTTGGTGTTTTAATTGGTGGTGATGATGGTGGTGGTTGTTGCTTATCAGATAATGTTTTACTTTTTGATATATTATTATCACTCATAAAAATTGTATAGGGATATGATGATCTACCATAGCCAGCTTTTGTTGCTGCTCTGATAATTATAAAATATTTTTTATTCATTATCAAATCTGTTAGTGTAAGCGTTGTTTTGTCACCTGGTACAGTGATATTGTATTGAATTGTTGGATCATTAAAATCCAATGTATAAGAAATTGAATAATTTTGAATAACTCCATTTGGTTTAGTTGGTTGTTTCCATGTTAATTTTAATTTTTTATCAATTATTAATCCTTGAATGTCGTCAGGTGCATCGGGTACATCTTCACTTGTATAACACTCAATATTATTACTAAATTGACTACTTTCTTTACTATCATTATGGAATGATTTGACTTTAAATTGATATAACGTAAATGGAACTAAATTATTAATTGTTGCAACTGTATCATTTTTAATAATACATTTTTCTAATGTTAATGAATTAACTGGTTGATAGCATATTGTAAAATTACATGGTAATGTATTATTTATCATTGTCCAGGTTATTTTTATTGTTGTTGGTGATATTGATATTGCTTCTAATAATGTTGGTATATTTTTGTCATCATAATTAATTGATTTAATTGTTTTTGATATACAGTCATTTGATATATTTTGTTTTACAAGACATAAACCAAATATATATGATATATTTGCTTCTAAAAATATATAAACATGAACAAATATTATTAAACAAATTAAATTATTTTAATAAAATGTTTATTTTATATTTACCAAGATCAGTGAAAATATATTCTGTTATATTTTTTGAAAGGATCACAGATGAAGATTTATCGCTGTTTATATTTTGACAGTTAATTTTCCAGTTTTGAAATTCTATTCCCATATAATTATCATTATTATTTTTTGACTTCCATTTTATCTACAAAAATAAAAAAAAAAATAAAAACATTGTTATGTAATTTGATGATACGTTTATGATAGAAGTTGATTATATATATACATACTTTCATAACTGTTGTATTTAATATTGAAACTTGTAAATCAATTATATCTTCAATTTTAAATTCATTTGGTTCAACTGACGGCATGACAATACTGGTCCATTGTAATTGTGACTCACTGACATTTGGCCATCCTTGTTGTGTTCTTGCGAGTACTCGCATGTCATACGCTGCTCCAGGAAGTAGATCTAATAATAAAAAATATTATTTATAAATACAATTAGTAGGAGTTGGCATTGAAAAAAATTAACGTACTTGTTAGTATATAATTGTCAAATGTTGCAGGAACATATATGTCTTTTAATGGTAACGCATGAAGTTTAGATTGAATTTTGTACTCAATAATAACTCCCCTAGCTTCTTTTTTAGTCAAAGGTTGCCACTTAATGTTTAACTTTGTACTACTCAGTATATCTACATGTACTTTAGGTGCTGTCTTTGGAACTATAAATAAATAAATAAACAAACAAAATTACAAAGATAAGATATTTATATGCTAAGTTGTCTTTTTTTTTTTTTTTTTTATTTTTCAATTTACCACTTGGCGGAGTGGCACATATAATTGTTGCCGATTGATCACTTGCTCCATAATTATTCCAAACACGAACATAAAATGAATAATTTGTATAGGGCTCAAGTAGCTTTGTCACTTCAACGGAAGTTGAATTACCTGGCTCAGGAGCAACTACCTCTTGTCCTCCTTCTTCACATAAAAAATATCTTAGTTTCAATGAAATTAAAAAATTATTAAAAGCAATTACCTTCAGGACTGTAATGTACAGTATAAGCAGTGATACTTGTAGAAGGAAGTAATTTTGGTGGTAGCCAAGAAATAAAAATTTTAACTGGTGATATTGCTTCACATTTTGATATTGTTGGTACGGCTGGACTATTACGTGATGCATTAACACGTAACCAACCACCAGCCCAATTTTCACCAGCTGAATTAACAGCAATACATTGATACATTCCAGAATCAGTTGGTACTGTTGCTGATATTGCCAATTGCATTGTGTTATTTTCTTTTAAATAAGTTGTTAAACGTCCTATAATTAAAATGAAGCATTAACAAAAGTTATTATAATACCACAGTAAAGATAAATCATTAAATTTATAGAGATATATTATTTTAATTATTATACCATTAACAGATATATGCTCGGAATCTTTTAGCCAATAAATTTTTGGTGTTGGTATTCCTTGAGCTTGGCATTCAAATCTTGCTGTTCTTCCATTTGGACAAATTAAATTTATTGGTTTTTTAATAAATATTGGTGGTACTGCAACTTTTACACTGATATTCTATACAAAAATAAAATAAAAACAAACATCCAGTTATTCAGAAGCTTATGTATATTATGTCATGAGATAATACCTGTTTTTCTATTCTATCATTGACAATATTTTTCATGGAACATTGATAAATACCCGTGTCAGTATGTCTGACGTCATTCAAAGAAAGAATACTGATACCATTTGTTGAATTTTGAAGAACACGATATCGCATGGAATTGACACTATCTAAAAAGGAATAATATACAAAAAAATTTCATTTCAAATAAATATAATTCTATAAATAAATTACCTGTGTAATTAGGATAAAATATCCAAGTAACAATTGGAGATGGATAACCAGAAGCAGCACAAGGAAGACTAAGTCTTTCACCTTTCACTAAATTATAACTATATGAAGTCTGAGAAAATAATGACGGTGATAAACCAGACTCTTTATTTTTCAGTCTCAATGTTACAGTAAGATTTGCCTCATTACTTTTTTTGGGTTTTTTAATAAAATCATTTGTTAAAATGCATCTAAAAGTAAAATAAATTACCAAGTTAACGTATTTTTAAATTAATCTATTGATTTGTTTTTAATTTACCTGTATGAACCTTCATCAGACTTTTTTGTTGCTGTGATAAAAAGAACACCATATGGTACCATAAAATATCTAAAGATAAAAAAGTAATGATTAAGTATCAAAGTGATGATTGGTTGTTAAAAAAATATACATAAGAGTAATTATTACTTGGTATTTTTGCGATCAATTGATATTATTTTTCCATTATGTTGCCATGTGATACTTGGTGATTCAGGCACACTATTTATTAAACAAGTAAACATGGCAATTTCACCCTCACTCACTGTCAAATTACTAGGTGGTTTTTTAAAGTTATGAGACATTTCTGTAAAGTATTTAAGTATTATTAACGTTACTATTTACTTTATGATTAAATATTAGAAAAAAAAAAAAACTTAGATATATAAACAAACCGGCAATTTTAATAGATGTTGGTGAGGATTGTAAGTATCCCATATTGTTTTTTTCAACACAATGGAACTCATGTTTATCAGGCCACTTTATACTCGTATTATTCCAACTTTTTCTTTTTTGTAGTAACTTTAAATTTTGTTTCTAAAATTCAAAAAAGTAAATAAGAGAAAAAAAATGATAATAATTTACAACCTATTATATTTTTATTGTTAAATAAAAATATTATTACCTTGGGAAAATACAATGAACCATTTGCTAATAATTCACATTTTGCAATTCCACATGGTGGTGCTAATTGTTTATTGTAAAGCCATGTTATATTATTGTTATTACCAGTGATACAATTAAGAGTAACACCACGTTTACCAAGAACAACAACACCACTTGGTTCAATTCTCAATATTGAACTTGAATATTTGCTTGTTCCAGTATCAAATACATCACCTTTTGATCCATTTTTCCCATTGTTATTTCTAAGTCCCCTTGTACCTGTAAATTATTTAAATAAATAATAGCAACAGCATAGGCATTTTAAGGAGTTTTTTTTTTTTGCAAAATGACAACAACATGTACTCATTGTTTGACTGACAGGTTGTTGTATAATAGACAATCGAAATCGAAAAATAATGCTTTGCTTGATAGGAAAAAGAAATTTATTTCTAAGCATTTTAGAGCAAGTTTCTCCATCAGGATGGATGGGCCAATTATGCATGCATACCGTTAGAAATAAAAATAACAATACAAAAAAAAAATAAACAATCAATAATATTTCAAATGTCATATTTAATATGATAAATAATTTTTTTTAATTACCAGAAGTACAAATGGGCTCAAGTACTTCCGTAAACAAGATGCCGAGTAAAAGCACCCGCGCTGCCATTTATTCAGATTCATCTGTGCTTATAAGAAATAATATAAAAAAATTTAATAAAAAAAAAAATGAATATTATTGACAAATTATAGTTGACAAATTAATAAACAAACACAATATATTTTTGCTCACTTATAACTTCAATATAACTTAACACGAGCTCGTATTCTATTTAAATTATAATTTAAACAATTAAATAATTGTCGCTTCATATTTGATAATTAATAAAGCAATACACACTGTTTATTATTTTTATACTAATCACTTATATACTCAATTATTAATTTTTTTTTTTTATTAATACTTTTCGTTTATTCTTATTATTTTCGTTTATTTTTTATTTTTTTTTTTTCAAGGAATTCCAGGTGATTATTTTTTTTCCATTTACACTATTTATCTTTTCTTGATGCTCCATTATATTTATATGTATTTTTTTTTATTGTGTATACACTATACAGATATGAGAGTCCTAGAAGCCGAGAGAAAAAAAAAATGAAAAAAAAAAATGAATAAAAAAATATCGCGCGCGCGCTCCGCGCTCGTAATCGAAACACTCTCCTCTGCTCTCTTCTCTCGCACGCCGTTCCGTTCACCGAACTCTTGCCCCGCGGCTCTTGCGCCTTTGCCTCGCGAATAAAAAAATAAATTTAAACAAATAAAAAAAAAAAAAGAGAAAAAAAAAACAACTCTACATTTTTAAAGTAATTATAAATACACTTTGTTGATTAGACATTACGTAGGGAATGTTTTTAAATATTGTTCCATTCATCACTCAAAAAATTTGATTAAAAAAAAACACGCTGTAATTAGCGTTCAATAAAGTAAACAAACGATGAGAGAAAAATAATTTTAGCGAGGTTTCTCTTAAACGTGATTCTATATAGTATAACTGTCGTGACGTCATATTAAAAAGTACTCTCTATTTTTCTCTCTCTTTATCTCCGCCATTATTAAGTCTAATTGGAGGGAGATTTTAAAATGACAAAAAATTTTTTAACAATTTAATTAATTTCTATTTTTTATTTAATTATAAAAAGATATATTTAAAATATTTTTAAATAATTTGGATTTTCAGGGAAAATTTTCCCGGAAAAATATAGAGTTTTCCATTAAACATTTATAATTTTCACAGAGAAATTTAAATAATTTATGAAGCGATCTCTGTGACATATTATAATGGAATTTTGTGTTTACATTGTGTTTAAATGACAACCCTATGGTTTGACAGTTTGACCTACTAAAAATAAATAAATAGTAATAAACAGTGATACATATGTATAAACATTTAAGTAATAAGTGTGTCACGTGACAAGTACTTGTCAGACATTTTGAAAAAGATGTAGCGATAACTTAGATGTCAATGTTATCCACAAAAAAAAATAACAACATAAACATAACCATAAAAAATAATTTCTATTTGTTTAATGCACTTTGTTGTTGTTTATTCCATAAGATATATAAAATTAATGACAATGGAATAGTAATAATTAATTATGGCTGGAAAAGATTTTAATACTGAGCCTGCTATGACAATGCAAGCTGATAATAAAAACATTAATTTGGATAATTATAGAAAACTAGCAAGATCTTACATTGATTTGGTAAGTGTTATGTATTTTGTCTTTTTAAATTGTTTATTTTTAGTTCATTCGATTGTTTTTTACAGCGATATTAATTGTTGTTTTTAATTTTAATTTTAGCACATGTATAGTGCAGCGTTATTTTGGGCTGACAAAGTTGTATCGATGAGTAATGACAATCCAAAAGATATTTGTATACTGGCACAGTGTATGTATTTGATGAAACAATACCATCGTTCTGCTCATTTAATAAAAAGTCGAGGTCTCGAAAAGGTAATAAAAAAATAGTAATTAATATACAACTAATTTAATCTGTTTGAAGAATAAAATTAATCATAAGTTAAATTGTATTTTTTAGATTGATTTAATGTGTCATTATTTGACAGTAAGAAGTCTACTTGAAGCTAAAGAATTTAGTGAAGCTCTTCAAGTAATAAATGAGTCTGAAATATTAACAAATATGTCGCAGTCAGGTGTTAGTTTTATTGACCATGAAAATATACTTGAAGATGCACCAAAAAATGTACAAAGTGCAATTTTGTATGTTAAAGGACGTGTTCATGAGGCAACTGACAATCGTTCAGTTGCAACAGAATGTTATAAACAAGCACTACATTGTGATGTTTATTCATATCAAGCTTTTGAAGCTCTCGTACAAAACCAAATGCTATCAGCAACTGAAGAACGTGAGTTATTAGAATCATTACCATTTGATGAACAATGTACAGATGCAGATAAAGATTTATTACATTTACTTTATAAAAGTAAACTCAAAAAATATCAAGCACCAACAGATGATATTACACAAATAACATGTAGTATTAAAGGAATATCAATAACAGATAGACTTGAAAATAATCTTGATATACAAGTTGCTAAAGCTGAAAGATTATACTATAATTGTGATTATCAACAATGTTTTAATTTAACAGAAAGAATATTAAAAAAAGATCCATATCACAGTTCTTGTTTACCAGTGCACATTGCATGTCTTGTTGAATTACGTAAAACCAATGCATTATTTTATTTAGCCCATAAATTAGTCGATCTTTATC
>JAPYYR010000054.1:0-82572 GCA_030523065.1 Aphidius colemani | reverse complement strand
CTATATTTACCACAATATTATGAAACATATTTCTAAACCAAATCACGTGGATTTTGTCTGTTGTATCACGTGAATAAATTTTTTCAACTTATTTTAAGCACATAGACGTCTTATGCAACCCTAACAAAGTAGTAACTTATCAACATAAGTATAATGCTTATTGTTGATAATCAATCAAAAAAATCAGATAATATCTTCAAAAATAAATATTTAAATACATAAAGAAGTAAATCATTCTAAAAAGTTCAAGTCGCTTCATTCAATCATTTTTACTTAGGTCAATAATATTTGATGCATTTAGATGCTTAAAAAGAAAAAAACACAACTATAAGAACCGTCAGGTTCCTTAAAAAGGACTACATCTTTTTGGGAAAAAAAAATTTTATTGGCCTTTTAAAAAAGTACTAATGCTTTTGCTTGATCCATGAAAAGTGGCAGTGCTTTAATTGAGTTTGCCTAACGTTCGACTAGTCAAGCCACTTTCAATTAAAGCCTATATATATATTTATTTCCACTAGTTTTCATTCGTCATCACCCTAATAAGACTTTTTTCTTTTTAATAATTTTTTCCTCACCCTTGGATTTAAGAAAAAATGAAAAAAAGTTATAATCAGAACCAAAAGTCTGCGTAATAGTCAGGAATAAATATTACCTCATTTTAAATATTTATAATTTTTTTTTCCTCGCAAAATATGGTGAAGAAACATTAAATAAAAAAATAAAAATATACAAGAAGATTTCTCTCAGCACCCTTTCAACTAACTTGCAATCTCATCGTGGCTTGTTTCATCAGCATCACTCTTTTGTAAATTTACCAACAACCAGTACTCATAACGAATATTAACTTGCCACTAGTTTATGAAGCTTCAAGTTGAATACATATATTATAAACACTGAAGCACTTTTGTTCATATAAATTCAATTCTTTGATAAAATCATAAAATAACATGCTATGCATACTTGTATGTTAATGAGCCAATAAAATTACGACTCTATGTTGATAATATTTCTGGTCTTTCGGTTAGAAAAATAAATATGTTATTGACTTTTATAAACGTCAGGTGAATTAATTTTCAATCATTATTATCATTTTTTATTTTTATCATTTAAAAAGTAAATAGATATGTTTTATTCTATCAACATTAACATTGTTAAAATTGTAAATTTGATAAAATAAATTCAGACGGAAGAAAAAGATAAATAAAAATAACATAAATAATTCAAAAATCGTATACCATCATCAGACAAAATAAAATCAAAAAATTATATATATTTTATGTAAAATTAGTTGGGAATGAATGTGGTTATATATAAAATTCACTGCATATATTGTTAAACTGATTATAAACATAAAGCAAAGATTTGAAATCTAGCGAGTGTTGTAGACGTTGAAAATTGTGAATAAGAAATAAAATATAAAATATAAAAAAATGAGACAACATAAATAAAACATATTGCTCGAGGCACAATCATCTATAGAGACCATGCTGGAGTTGGTACATCTCATTGTGAGTAAAAGATGAGAATAAAAGTCAGATATAAATAAAGAAAATTGAGGAAACTCGAGAGACAAAGATATACAAAACTTAACTTATATATGAAATGACAAAAAATAAATAAATGAAATTCATACATACAATATCACAAATAATAAACAAAAAAAAAAAAATAAACTATATATTTTCATTATAAAATAGATGGAAAATATATTTGTTTATTAATATTTATAAATAAATTCATAAAAAAGAAAAAATAAAAAAATTCGGTTATTAAATATAGAATTCTAGTGAAATCAGTACGATTGTTTTTGAAATTTTTGAATAATAGTTTATTCCCAATTTGTATGTATCCTTTAGAACAATAAAAATCAAACAAAGGAAATAAAAATATTGCGAATAAAAAAAAATAAAAATATTGTCCAACGACGCACGGTTGAATCCAGTTAAAGTCTGATGCGAGTTTCCGTTCAATATTGCACTGGGAATCATTCAAACCAGCTATTTTAAAACCCAGTCGCATTGCCAATATACGCTTGTCATTTCTAAAGCCGCTGGGAATTTTATTTCCGAAATCATATTTACTATTTTGTATTATTTTTTTCACACATACATTGATGATTGAAATCATGCATCAAATATATGCATCCGGTAGAAATTAAATGTGTACAAAAAACAATAGCATTGAAAATTATTTTAAATATTGGATTTATTAATATAAAATTATTTTTTTTTCGATAAAAAAAATTACGGATTAATGTAATTTTATTTTAGAAACAATTTGACAAAAAAAAAAAAAATAAATATATTTATTAATTAACAATTTATTCTGACAAAAATTAAACGCTTTAATTTATTTTTTTTGATATTTAATGTTTTTTTTTTCAATTATACACGTCAGACAAAAAAAATAAGAAAATTACGTCTGACATTCGTTGACTTGTACTACTTAAAAAATTTTTTCATCAAAGTTAATTTCAATTTACAAAATATTTATAAAATTTATAAAATATTAAATATAATTTAAATAAGCTATTTTAATTACTTTTTCCAACTTGAAATAGCCAATTGCATAAATACGAAATCATAAAAAAACTTGCTAAACATAAACAAAGGATAAATTTAAACTCACGACAGTTGACAAATCAATGACAATATATATCAGGATAAAGTTCTGATTGTTGAAGGGACTAAAGTCTAGACTGTATTCACTAGAATACGTAACAACATGGATACCATCAGTGAGATGGTAACCACATTAAACGTGACCTATGACCATACCAACAATGTCAACGAGCATGTTTCTGATTATACACGTTGAGTACCATATGCATCCATCTTGCATACCCTCTCATGCCACCAATATAATCATCTATATATACATGCTTACACTCCCTACAGTATCACCAAACTAGACAGCATATTTGTCTAGTCAATATATTATATAATCACTATCCTTTCTCATTAATTATTTTTAATTTCTCCAATTAACAAAATATCGTTTTGGATAAAATTAATTTTATTTATTTATGTACAAAAAATAAAAACAAATAACACATAGCAATAATGATAATAAATAAAATTCCTGTGGGTATTTTTTAAAAAGATAAACTACCCTACTGAGTCTCATTCATGATACATATATATATTATTTTTTTTGCCTTCGTTCTTTGCTTTTTTTTATTTTTTCAATCTCAAGTACCAACAAGGGATTTTTACTCTAAACCTTCAAGTTCAAAAAATCATCATGGAATACCACTTTTGTGTGTGTGTTTCATTTGTATTTTTTTTTATTTTTAAATATCACATCAACCACAATTTATTTTTCAACTTTTTATTCTTCATAGATTTGCAATTTTAGTACCATATTTTCGATACTTCTCTTGGGGATAAAAGAGGCGCTAGTAATCACGCGACAAATACAACTGTTGCAATACATATATGTAAAATTATTTGATAGTGATAGAAAGATAGTGTTTTTAATATAAAAAAAAAAGGAAAATTGAAAACGCGACGACGCGGCATAGTGCCAGAACCAGTTGAAATGGACCACGGGCACTTTGCCGAAAGCACGTCAGGTATAGGCCGTGATAGTAGGCCGACGCGAACCATCACCAATGAGTGCATATCAGAGGCGGGGCAAACACAACTCCCGGAAAATCCTAAAATAGGTTGGACTGTGATTTTCATTAGATAAATATGAAATAAAATTATTGTTATATATATATTTCATAATAATAGCATTAGAATTTTTTTTAGAAAATATTTCAAGACTCACTGACCTATAGAAAAAGTCCTGTCCATGATTTCCATGTATTACAATTTTTTTGACGTGTAAAAAAAAGTATTTTTAAGATAGCTGACATTTAAATACTTGTATGTAGAATGGATAATAAAAAATATATTCTGGTAGTCTCATAGGAAATGCCAACAGCTCGTAAGCATGACCCAATTACGTATATATATACTGTTGAGTGTTAACGTCTGTCGTCGGGGAACCCTACTGGAAATGCGTAGGGAGTGTATGTGTAATGTACGCCTGAGTTGTGGTTTAAAGTCGTATTGTAAATTTCGTTGGTTCACGAAGGGTCTGTTAAGAGTACTTGATAAAAAAAAAAGAGATAGTATAATAGTAGATATAACTAGACAACGAGAGAGCATGAGAGTTGGATGGACAGAACGAATAAAGGTGGTAAACTCATGGTAACCAGACTGTTGTTGCATCAGCATCACCAGTAGTTTTGTTGGATTTATATATACATATATAGAGTAGATGCACTTGTCGCCTGAACCAACTAGTTTGAGTGAGAAACTACCGCATGCAGCTAAAGCGCGCGCAACGTATTGACTTGATACTATATGTTTTTGGCTTGTTGGTATTTGTCTTCTAAATATATGAATACATCCTCAATCTTATGTTACAAAACAGAGTCAATATTTTGTCACTTTCAACATATTAAACAGTTATATATTAATTTCAAGTCGTTGGAAAACTTTTACAGGGTGTGGACAAGTCAATTGCAAATTTTGACAGCTTTATTTGTTGGTAGCTTTTTTTTTTTCTTTCTTTAATTCTATGCTGCTATCTGGGTCAAACTATTAAAAGAGAATATTTCACTATGAAAAGCTATTGTATTGTCAATTTTCTTTGATCGATTTTAACGAATTCCAACAAGTCCAAAATCCATTTGTATAATATTTTTTAGATTATTTACTTGAAGTTTAAACTGTCTGATCACACAAGTAATCTTAGAGAATTTATACCCAACATTAACAGAGACAATTGTTGAACTATAAATTTACATAATCAAGTAAAATAATTAAATTCAAATTTTCAATATGCTTAATTTTATCATATAATATTGATCATTAAAATTTGGTAATTATAACTTTAACGCAGTGACAAAATTATATTTATTACTGTTTTATAAATATAAGCAAGAATTATTTAGCCCATGATACTTTGAAACAAGACTGTTATGTGGGGCAATTAAAAGCTTAATAAAGTGTATATTGTTTGATATCGTGTATCATGACAAGGTGTGGCCATAAGTATTATAGGTATACATACCCATTTATAAATTCCATAAAAAACTAAGTCACAAGGTCGCTCAAAATGTTCTATGACGTACTAAAAAGAATAAAAATAAAAAATCCACACACAAACAAATTGCAGCATGTTAAAATAGTAGAGCATAAAGTTTTCCATTTTTTTTAAATTTTATTAATCTTGTCTTGGACTTTTGATAAGAATAAAAAAATATATATCGATTGCATTTGACAATAGGGTAGATTTTAAAAAATTACACGAAAAGAACAAGTAAATTTAATGAAAATATGATTACGATTTTCTGGTAAGATAAGCATTCAGTAAATACCACATCATTGGAGTCAGATTGACGCAGTTGGTTGATAAAAATAAAATTCAGAAAGAAAAAAAAAAATTACTGGCGCCACTGAATACGACGCAATGAGAAATATAGAGAGAAAGTGGAACGACTCAAAGTATTTTCTCAATGGCATAAGAAATAAAAAGCAAATACGTTTCACTCACTCGGATTTTCTGTCAGTAAATTCAATCTTGTTGGGAGTCCCTTTAACATTGCGATAGTAATGGGGTGAATAGTGAGAGACTTGAGGAGTACAAAGAGAGTAAGAGAAGCAGGTGTCAGTTGTATAACGACTTTATCACACCCCATGGAGCTTTTTCTACATCTCCCTTAACCTCGCCCTTTTTACAACCCCATGTCTCCTCATTCATTTACAATAATTTTTATAATTTTTTTATCTGTAAATATATATCAATATTTTACTCGTCATAAACTTGTGTAATCTATTTTTTCAATAATACTGAATTTATAAATTTTATTTATTGAGATAAAAAAAATATAATAATAATGAAATGACATTGTAGTTTCAAAGTATAGTTTGAAATTTTGCTTCTTATTTTTTATTGGATTTTATTGAGAAACTTGATGATGAAGATACCCTTGAGGGTTTTTTGTGCGAGAAATATTGCGTTATTAAAATGTCGACAAATTGGAAAAGGGAAAAAAAAAATATAAAAGGGACAGATAGATGTCCTGTTATCAGTTGACCCGTACAAAATTACGATGAAGTAATACAAGATATCCAAGATGACATCGTTGATGCGTGAAAATTCACGTGGATTGGTAGCAAGAAAAAAAAAATTGGATAAAAATGAATTACAAAAAGAAGGAAAGCTTGAAATCGTGTATTTTTTTTTTTTTTTTTTATATAGATATTCGACACAAAGTGAACAAAGTGAACAAAGTCAATTAATGAAAATAGCTTTTCGCAATATGAGAAGAATTTCTCAGTATAAAGATGATTAAGGGGTGGGAAATAGATAATGATGAAGTTTCAAGAAACTGTGATGCATATATAAAAGAAGAAGAAAACAAAAAAAAATAAAAACAAGGGCAAACAAAGAAAACGAAGGATATATGAGTAATGGCATCTCAAAACTTATCTTATCAACATAATTTTGTTGCTGCGTGTTTCCAACTTGTAGCAGTTACCGTGATTTTTTTTTTTATAAAAAAAGAAAATAATAATAAATAAAATATAAAATATTATAATTAGAAAACAATAGAAAATACGTGTTAAAAAGTAGATTAAAGGATGTTGTTTTTTGTTCTTCTTTAAATAGTTAAATAAATTTCGAATTTCTAAAATAAATCCACAACGTAATTACTAATATCAGAAGGAAAAAAATTAATCTATTGATAACATGATTCCCAAAAATTATCTCGAGAAAATTCGTCTGGATTGGTGATTACACAGGTTGAAGGATTAACTGTAGGTAGAAGATTCATATACATATATGACATATAATATATATGGAAGATGAAATAGTCGTTGACAATAGTGGTTGTGATATCCTACGGCTAGCATGTCACCACTTTAATTACATACGTCCCGCGGCCTTCATTCGTCTGGTCACCCCTTTGATAGTAGTGTCCACTCATTCCTGTCGTTATCAGTCTCTTTCTCCTTCAGTCATTCCACCGTGTGAATACAACTTTCATCAATATCACACAATCATCCCCCTCTTGTACCACTCATTTTCACACATTTCATAACACTCAAGAGTCAACAAATATTTATCTTGTTTAATACATTTTTTTTTATTTTTCAACTTGTTAATTTATTTTTTTTTGATTTTATATTTTTTGTGTTCCACAACTTGTTCCTCGATAGTATGTGTTTACTCGTGATGCGACCACTAGTGCGTTTATAAATAATACCGGTCAAACGATGCTTAATTGTACAAAATTATTCATGCAAAAGACGTGACTATATATACAGGTGTATTGGGGGTGTACAACCCTGACAAACTCTGATGTATATATATTAACGAAAAGTTAATCGAGGATATTGCAGCCTTTAATAAACACAAATCATACACTTGCATGATTTCATCAAATACCAATAGTACTGGTATTTTTCAATTCAAATTTATTGATAAAAATGAATATATAAATTTGATGAAAAAAAAAGAAAATTTAAAATATTGGAATATTAGCAATATATGGAAGTCAATAGATAAATTTAATACTTCATGTTTTTTGCCTTTTATCGCCTTTATACAGTCAGCAAAGCATACGTATTTCATTTGGCATTACGCTCTGTGCTTTTTTAATAACAGCTCTCCATTTCACACGTGCCATACATTGATGAATTTTTATATTTATTATTATCATGTTTTTTTTTCATTTCTAAATTTATTTTTGCTCTCTGTGTGATACTACGCAGTATAGGATGTCAATCAATACGTGAGCTATGTTTCTGGAATTCGTGGAAAAAAAATATTCGAATTGAATCGACCAATCTATGTCATAATAATAAATAATAAAAAAAAAAAAATTTATATCCTGTAGAAATAATGAAATTTAAAATATTTGAATTATTATTTTTTATTTAAATTTATTTAGTGCTGAGAGGTATTATTTTTACGTTATAAAATTTATTAGCGAGATCATTTTGTAAAAACATATTTTTGGTAAAATTATCTAAATATATTTTATTTCTTCTTCTATTTAGGATGGAAATTATTTCTTTATATTTTTAACTATACATTTGGAAGATTTAGCTGAAAATTGTAGCTTCTTCATTGAGAAAAAAATTTGCATTTTTGATTTATGTGAATTAATTAATTTACTAGACAGCCAATTTATTGATATCTCAATTTTGCACTTTTTAATTTAGCTTCTTTTTTCTTCAGCAAGATTAATTGGAATAGGTTTTTTTTTTTTTTTTGCGTTTCATTGTCAACTGTTGACTCATCGACATTTTTTATTATGAATTTTTTATTTGCTGGGAATATTTTCTTTTGTAAAATTATTGAACAAAACCAAATTGATATATTTCACTTTTATATTTTTATTATTTACCAAGTTATATCTGTTAAGTGTAAAAATTTTTTTTTACCACATGTAAACTTTTGATATTTATTTTCCGCGTTGTTTTTTTTCATTTTTTATGAAGAGCTAAAATATATACGTGCTAATGGTTAGTTATTGTGGATTACGATCCAAATATAACACAAGTGCTTAAACTTTTGTCTATAGAAATTTTTATTTTCCAGCCATTATAAAAACAAACGACTGAAAGTTGACAATTTATTGTTTATTATTTCGCACCATTAACATTTTAATTTATTTAAAAAAATATTTTTTACTCACTTAAAACAGAAAGAGACATGAATCCAGTAAATTGTCATCAACTTACCTGAAACAAAAATAATAAAAAAATATAAATTTTAAATATATGGCTTTGATGTTTAGATTAACATCTTTGGCTCTGTAAATTTTCAATTTAGTGAAAATTAACAGTTGTTAATATATAGTCATTATAAAGCTGTACAAAAAAGGCAAACTCTATCAAAATAAATAATTGAATTCACGTCACTTTAAATACACTTTAACATAAAATCAAAGTAAAATAATTTCTTGTTTTCATTCAACAATGTCAAGTTAGTGTCAACTTGTAACAATTCTCTTTTCTAAGAAATTCAATTATAAAAATATAATTAAAAATGTTAATATTATCGTGTGAAAATTTTCAAATGCATCGATTAAATTATAAAATATTTAAATCCATTTAAATATGTTTTGTAATTAAAACTTTGAATGAGATTTAAATTAAAATTAAACAATAAAAAAAAATAATTATTCTTAATGATTTATCAATTAGTTTATCGAATCAATATTAATAGTTTATCCAACGAATTTTGATCCTTTGAAGCTTTACTGTCGTTTTGCTAATGAGACTAAGCTCTTTATGTTGAGTCAAAAGATCAGCATCAAAGCTCATTGTCATTTGATCCGTAATAGAAAAAATCAAAATCGATAAAATGAATATTATTTTTTTCAAATTTAATTACCAGGATTTTTTTAAAACTTGAATAGAACAAGCCGACAAAATAAAAGTCAATGATAGTTGTAATAAATGATAAGTAGATTTCACGATTTTGTGTTGAACATATTATGAAACTTTGGACGTTATTAATGAATGGCAATATGAAACCAAAGTGTTTCTAAAACTCAGACAAATTTTAATAGTTAATCGAGTTCAAAATTAAATTATGGATGAGACGAAAACTTTTTACAATTGATATTGTGTCCGAGTAAATTTTTAAATAGTCACTTGTCTACAGCAAAATAAATACTATTAATATCAAACTAGGGTACTTTGTCTATTTACTCTTTCATGAAATGTTGACTACAAATTCACAAAATATAATTAGCAACATGTATTTGAGGAAAAAAAAAAAACAATTATACATTATTTTTCACAAGCATATACTCAAACATCATGTCGAATTGACAACAATAATTATACGAGGAAATGATTAATTAATTGTACAAGATAGCTGAATAAACACTTCTAAAATCGACCGGGTGTAAATAACAAATTCATGTCATTTGTCAACTATCTCTCTTGTGTACTGAGTTTTCCAGTTAACCAACCAGTTTACTAACTTTACGCACATATCTCTCGTATTTTCCACTTGAAGAAGTCAGTTTCACCATTAATGATACAACCTGAGATATTTAGAGATGAGATTTAACCTTCTAGAATAACTAAACATGTTTGATTTGTTATTTATTTTTTTTTATCATTCATATAGTCATTTTCTTTTCTTTTTTTTTTTATAAAACTAACTTCCAACATACTAATTCTCAGTTTGTAATTAGATATTTAAACTTTATCTGTATCGAAATACATAAGATGCAAAATTTATACTACAAATTAGTCAACAGTAAAATTATTTCTTGTTCACACTTTGAGTGTTTTAAAAATAATATATAAATATAGACAAAAGTCGATCTCAAAACTACGAAGCATAAAATTTTGAAATAATTATATATGATAAAATTAAATTACCATATTATTATGATTATAAAAAACAAAATAATAATAAATTGTATTTTAAACGGAAAACAACAAATTGGAAAACAAAAGTTTTTTAAAAAAAATAAAAAACATAAAAATGGTAATTGGAAAAAACAAATAAATCTTAAAATAATGAGGAAATTGTTTTGTATATATATATATATTGAATGGGAGCAAGGTGAGTCATGGAGTTTGAGAATTGAGGTGAGACAGGATGTTGAAGCAAAGTATGAGACCAAATGTACTCTATAGAAATATGACGACAAGATTTACCAGGTTGTATTGGTGAGTAAATCACCATGGCAACGGTTTTGCTACGGATTCCATTTACCTATTGCTATGGTTACGTTGGTGTTCAAAGACAGAGAATATAAGCCTCGAGAGTACGTGAATGACAAAGAAAAAAATATAATATTACATAAAAAAAAGCTCAAAAATATACTCGTGGCTAGTAACTGTATAAATATGTTCGAATTAATATTCAATAATACATTGAAATAATGAATAAAGGTCATCGAAAACAATACATACCAAATTAACGAAATAATTATTATTCAAATTAATAATTTTTTCATTGTTTTTTCTATCAGAAAAATTTAACTAAATTAATTGTTATTTTAAAATCTTTTCTTCTTGCTTTAATTTGCTTCGTGTTTTTTTTTACTTTAATATTCATTTTAACAAAAGAATTCTCGAGGCGCAATTAGGATAACGCATGGTTGCGTCTCAATTTTATATGAAAAGCTAGTTTAAAGATATCGTTCATTCGTGTTTTTTTTTTTATATGAATTTTTTATTAAAAATCTAAATTGGATTTTATGGAAGAAAAAAAAAAGAAGCTCGATATTTAAGTAGTGTTTATCTTTTTGATATCTTTGTGTCTTTACTTGGTACAAGTGGTTTTGTGAGTTGGTATGTGTACATTGTGTGACGACGCATAATTGTTCTTTAATTATGTATGGTTTTAGTTTGCTAAACGCAAATGGCTTGACACAACGCTCGAGGCATTAATTACGTGACATTAGGCAATTTTTATACTGTCACATAATTGACAGTGTCTATATATAATATTTATTTATAAAACTTTATGTTTGATGATGTTCGCTTTAGCAATATTCAAGCTGTTTATGATTGTTGCCTAGTTTGAGTGGAGTAAGTAGAACAACTCAAGATTTAGTCAGACATCAATTTAAAATCCTAAAAAATTATGAAATTTAGTGTATTAATAATTATTAATTGAAATAAATTAAACAAAACAATTTAACATTTATAAATGATAAAAAGAAAAAATTTGTCTATTAATTTTCAGGATTTAATAAAATTCCAAGTAATTTTGGATAAAAGTTTCTCAGTTATTTTATATGAGTGAATAAATTCTTGTTTGAATTTTATATGATAATAAAACGTAGTTAAATTGTAAAATATGTCGGATAATATTAAAAAAATAAGTTTAAAAATATTTGAGATATGTAAATAATATATTTCCGAGATATATTTATTCATTTTAAATTTTTTTTTTAAATGTAAATATTACAACTCAATGTTTGGTACATACATCATGTGTCCTGATATTTGCACTGTCTGACCAAAGTCAGTTATATTCATTGGCTTAGAACTATTTCATATTTGTTCAACTCTCCCTGTGGTCACAAATTATATACGTTATTTGCTACAGGGAATATTTCAGTATTCTAATTAAAAGTTTCCAGAAACTCTAATCGATTGTACGTTAATAAATATATACATTTTTTTTTGTATATTTCATTATTAAGTTTTTTATAATCTTAAAAAATGAATGTAACATGGGTTTATATAGTTTCTAGATAAAATATGAAGATAAAAAAAAAAGTTCATAACGATATCATGTAGATCATGACTTTGGGGAAATAAAACCAGCACATCCACAAGTCAAAGTAACTGGATTTTCCAGATGAAAAAATTGGAAAAGCGCGTACTCTATTTGTGTCTCACAATATCAATGTCTTTTGATTCTCATTTTATATTTTTTTTTAAGCTTTGAAATCTATCTACTTTGTCTCTATCGATATACATTTTTCTCGAGTAACCCGCCCATCTTCAATTTTCTAAAAAACTTGATGTAAATTTTAAAATACAACCACAAAAGCTTTCTACCTTGTTTTCAACTTGTGATTTGCATGATTTGTTTATCCATATATTTTTATTTTTTTCTCCATGTGATTCATGTCTCTCTAAGAGATAAAAGCAGTGAAAAAATAAATGTTAAAAACCAAAATAGCCTGCATATATTACAACGTGAGTAATATGTTTTTCTTTCGCGCAAATAAAAGCAACTTTGATATTCACGTTATTTGGTTCACCTTTAAATATAAATAAATAGTGTATAGAAAAGCAACTGTGCCTTCTGAAAAATATTGGATATGCTAAATCCGATCAAGACAAATTTTATTTTTTTTCTACACATGAACATATGTAATCGTATCTCTTTTTGTCACTATTATATATCCTAGTACATTCAGATCAAAAAAGCTGCTCTTTGCAATATCAAAGAAAAATATAAAAAATCAACGAAAGTAACAACTCTCTTTATCCACTTTTGATTCACATCTTTCCCATTTATTATCTCAAACTCAAAGTGCAAGTGAAGGATCACTATAACACGCTCAGTAACGTTGATATCTTTTATCCACAATTCGATGTGAATTATTTTTTTTTTCATGTAATAAATCGTATATATTCACAGTTGAAATATAGATGAAAAAGTAAAAAATAAAATTCATAATAAATATAATATATCAAAGAGGATTTATAAAATCTTTTCATTTGTGGTCGAAGATCAATCAATAGCACTAGTTAGTTATCATTTAATCTCAAAGAAAATAAATAAAATAATAATTAGGATATTTCATTTGAAAAAAAAATTGTCATTTGCTTTACCACCTATGGTTTCATAGCCTCACTGATAAATGTTCCTTTGAATTTTACAACATTTTTCATTTTACGTGCGTATGCAATTGAAATAGATATAATAGACTTCCGAAATAAGCCGATTGCAATGGAATTGCAGTTGCACAAAGTATTGAATATCCGGCAATTCTGGACATAGAAGGGATAGACAGTCTCTAAGCCTGTATAAAATGTACCGAGCTTTTATCTTTTATACCAACTATTGATTACTAAAATATACTTTCATCATTTGCAAATATAAAATAAATATATCAATGACAATTGTATTGGTATAGATAAATAATTAAATAAATTTTAGAGCTTTTTTATTTCATTTTATAACGTGAAACAATGAAATAAGAAAACAAAAAAATCGTGGTTAGATATTGATTGAAGTATAAAAAAATATTGTATTGGATAAAAATAGGTTGGTACACCACAAGTATTTTATAAGGTTATAAAAGTCAACGATTTTTCTGGCGACGATACACATATGTGGTTGAGAGAATAACATCTTAATAATATTAATAAATTTTTTATTTTTATTTTCAAAGAAATCTAAATTTAATAATCATAAAATCAGTAAATTTTATTCAATTTTCAATAGTACAATACACTTTTTCTAATACTACTTTAATGTCTGACTAAATACTGAGACGTTCTACTGACCACAATTAAAATTCAAACAAAAAAAAATTATATTAAAAACAGCATGTTGAATTACTTGAACCAGTTGTGAAATCAGCTGTAATTATTTACAATGATTAAGTAACTTGTCTGCCTTGTTTTTCCCAATAATCCAATTTTTCATTAACATTGATAAAACAAAGAGGATAATAAAAAGGATTTTTCTTTCTGTGAAATAAAGAAGTATATATACAGATAACCAAGAATGTAATTAATTTCGATTTCACTCTTTCCTGCACTTAATACGTTGCCGTCGCTCTGCGGTTGTCCTTCTACCAATTTTATACATTGCGTATCCGGTAAAATCGCAATTACTCACAACGACCAAGCCATCCATGACACAAGGGTGATAGGTGTATTTGTAAATGTATAAATGTATATTTAATATAGATAAATCGAACAGATCTTTGAACATAATAGTTAATCTAGAAATACGTTTGAATTTCTTCATTTAATTTTTCTTTTTATCACATATATATTGTGTGAATTTTATTTTTGAGATTGGGAAGAAATATAAAATTCGTCTGAGTGAACATTGAAGAGGATTGACTGTATATATATGACACTGTTAGATTGAAGAATATTGGCTGAATACATAGTCAATGGTATGTCGCTTATATGTCGATTCAAGTCTTGTACTCAATGCCAATTTCACGCACTGACACAAAACCAACGATCAAAATTATCCATGTGAAATAAAATTGTCAATATAAAAAACAATAATAATTTTCTCAATTTAAATTTTTTTTTTATACTATTTTCTTTTGTTTGTTTTTCTATTGAATTTTTTATTTTTCTTTCATTTCATTAAAGTTTTTTTTTGCTTTTTTCTTTACAATTATCTGTACGAAAAAGTTTTTTTCAAAAGAATAGGACAGTACTTTATTGAACTCAGTATCCTCTTTTGAACTCTTCTAATTAGAAAAGTGTAATTCCAGTCAGTCTTCAAGTTCAAGTAACGTGTTACAGAAAAATTTCTACACTAAGATGAGATATTTGCGACGTAGATCTTATACTGTAGGAAAATTAAATAGAAGGGTTAGATAATGTATGGCTTTTGAAGAAACACATTCTACCAAAAAACACTCTTGTTCTTCTGTGGAATTTTCGGTTAATTGCTTTGGACATATTTGATCTCGACATTTATCTCAAAATTTAAAGTGCAATTAAAAATCTTGAGAATAATTAAACACCCAAAGAGAAATAAAAAAACTCAATATTTTACTTGTTTGTTTTTTTTTCAATATTTCTGAATATTTCTGAATTTCAAAATTAAAAAATTAAAAAAACAATTGACATAACAATTTGATATTCAAATAAATTAAATTAGAAATTTTTTATGAATAATACTGATTGCATTTAAATTATTTAAATTAATTAAAAACTTAGTTATCTTTATGATTAAAAGCTCGATGAGTAAATAAATTTGATAATAGATTATCAAGTATATTTGAGATAAACAAGATAATTTGAATATTGTTATCAGATGTTGAACAATTTATTCGACTGTGGGTAATAATTGACAATTACAACAATCGTCACGGAAGTTCAACGTGATAATTGTTGATGAAATCTGTAGCAAAAGATAGAACGATCTTGTATACCAACGACAGTAGGCAGCATCATTTCCAGCTGGAGTATTTTAACCACGTGTCAATTGAGCTTGCAGTTCATAGCGCCATCATGTTATAGAGCTTGCAAGCTTGAATTTTATAACAGCAATGTTAGATGCCGACACTTTCTACTCTATATAGAATCAAGATAATTCAACCTTCAATTTTATGTGCTTTTTTTAAGCTTTTTTTTGCTAATAGAAATTTAATTGGTGAAAAAGTTAAGTAAAAGTTCAATTAAATATTGTCACGTGTATAGACTGCGTAAAACGAGTGTTATTTATTTCTTATTTTTCAAAGAAACAATAGAAATGATCAATAATATATCAGCCGATATTTTGGACCTCAGGGTTTTCATAACAGACCATACAAATATCTATTTTATTTTTTTTTAATACAATATAAAGGATAGCCGAAAAGATAATAAGAAAGCTCTCTTGTTTGTAACCACAATGAAGAAAAAAAATCCATAAAGTTATCTACTTTTATAATAAATACCACTTTGTGTTACTCGGCCGCGTATCTTCAGTGGTCTCTGCAGACTTCAACACTTAAATTGATAGAATAAAAAAAAATATATATATCCCTTAACACTGTGAACTCGTTGACCTTATCTTTACACTGTGTCGTAAAATATTTATATTTTGTTTGCACTCAAGAGAGTCACCTCTAGTAAGCAAAGTATAAAATGAAATAAGATTAAATTTTTTTCCTTCTTTTTTAGCTTTTTATTTATACTTGATAAAATGAAAAAAAAAAAACAGAATTTGTATGCCAAAATACAAAGCTTGAATTTTTATTTTCATTGATAGTGTGTTTCTTGGAAAATAAAATAAAAATTAGCATTATGTAAGTGATGGATTTTTTTTCCATTCATTTTTTTCGGGAATAGTCAAGTTTTATTGTAACAATAATTTATAACAACCCAATTGCATTAAAAATATTCTACACAATTTCTACCTTTTTTTTTTTCTACTCTTTCTATGATAATTATGCGTTTTAAAGTTGTGGAAAAATGTAACGATGCGTTCAGTCTCAACTCGCTTCTTCATTTGCCCAACCCGGTTATATTTGTATTTAATTTTTTATATTTTATTCGACCTTTTTTTGTTTAGCCATGGCATTCAACTTAATTATTATTATTTTTATTATTATGACAAATCCTTCTCATTAAAAAAATATACCATGACTTAGTTGTACAAAAGTAACCTTTATGATAAAGAATGAAACGGACCCTTTGAAATTTCTTTTTTTTAGATTCTTTTTTATCTCCTTCATAGATAGACATTTTAATTTCCTCCTGCTTACTACGACCTACTTCATAATTTGGGATTATTACTAGTGCACCCGGCTCGAATTACTTTCGGGACTTGTACAAACTTATGCTGCCATCCGGAAGATAACGACTTCTACTTCATGAGAATTTTTTTTGTTAATTTTTTTTTCATATATATTTTTCTTTCGATTTTTCTTTTTTCTTCTCGTATATATATGAAGTGCAGTTGTTTCATGTACCTTTCATCTTTTGTAAAATCACTTTTCTTTTGTTTTATACAAAAAAAAAAAAAAAAAAAACATTTTTTTTTGTATTATTTTAAGGCATGTCTTATTTTTTTTCAAGTCACTTGAGTTTTAAAAATTATAAACAATATTAATTTTAATATTTTTCATAGCAGATAAAAAAATAACATTTATTCAAATAAAAATGACATATTAAATGACAGTTTTTTCTTATTGAAATTCCATTAGCTTTTGCAAGTGGAACAACTCAAGATTTAGTCAGACAAATATGTTTATAATGAAATGATGTTATTACTATCATCATTATTATTAATTATAGATTCATATGATGTTTAAATAAAAGTGATTATATTGTCAGCTTATCCTTTTGAACCACGGTCAATAAAATTGTTTGATTTAATTGAAATTCTCTGGAGGACAGTTACACCGGGTTACATTGACCACAGATTCGATAATTTTAGTTGAAAAACGAACACAAATATTGACCATCAACATTATTCAACTTGGTTTTATTTAGTTGAAGCATTTCTCATACATTTACTACTACAACTACAATGACTACTACAAGTATTACTACAGTCATATCCTATACTAACCACCACCAGCACCACTCGACTTTATCCACTTGCTCTAGGCACCAGTTATACGAATTAATTCAACGTTGTGATTCTCGACGAATTTTATGATGAAAACGAATGAAATGACGAATGGTAGAACGAGTGGCTTTCATAAATTTTATAATACTTCAAGGCTTGCTGTTGGTTACTTGGTATAAAATTTGTGAAGGAAAAACTACGTGAAAGAGAAACCATCTAGACGGGCAATACATATTTTTTTAAAATGCATGTTCACTACAATATTACTTTTTTCTCGTTCGTCTTTTTTTTTTTATTTTTTTTTTTTGCTCTATTTATTGTTTTATTTATTTTATATTTTTTTTTATTTTCCCATTTTTTAAATAATCCGTCTTTATCATATATTTTTTCATCCGTGAAAAACTCATGCATTCAAATACGTGTAAGGCCATCGATAGGGTCACAGCTGCAGCTTTGTATATGAAGAAAATAAAAAATCTGAATATTTGAAATCTATTCGTGCCCATCGACACAATGAAAAAGTTCAAGCACGCGGTTGTTCACTTATTTTTTCGATACATTATGGATATTTATAAATTTTCAAAACGTATTTTTCTATATACCTCGAGCTTTTTCTTGAAATAATAATATAAAATCAGTATAGTAAAGGAAAAATCGAACGTTTATTTTGTAACAAAAGAAAATAATTGAAACAAATTAATTTAAAATTTAAATGACAACAATTTACGTTATTATATTTGATATTATTTTTTTTCAATTTTTATCAAACTACTTGTTAAAAAATTCAAAACAAATAGAGCAAATAATTGAATAATTGTTTAAAAAATTTTACTAATAATTTATGCCGGTAATTAATAATTTTTTTTTACACAACTATCTAGAAAAAAAAGCCCCAAAATGTAACTTGATAATTTTTAAAATTTTTTTTATGATAATGCAATGTGTTTCTTTGGCGTTGAACGTCCATGTTGGTTGAAAACTTTCTTAATGACCTCCCGGTGTGTGCCTATAATTAATGAATTCTCTAACCAACAAAAAAATACAAAAAAAAAATAGTTGCACACGATGAATAATATGAAATGTCAAGCAGGTTATCTCGGTGTGAAAAAGAAACTTTTTCTACAAAAAAAAGAAACTAAAAATGTCTAAAAGAATATTTATTATTCATAAAGATAAATGATATAAATTCAAATCTAACCAGCAATCATTCATGATTGTATTTCTCATTATTATAACCGTCAGCTCTATGCAGATAATAAAAAAATAAAAAAAAATAAAACAGAAGAAAATATATAATAAAATATTAAAATCTTTGAGCTCTCAATTTTTCATATGTTGGTAGTATAATGTAGCCAACGATTGCATGGTAAACTATTTGAATTACTAGTTAAGACATCGGCTTGCAGCACAGGTGCATTGTACGTGTTTATGAGTTTTAAAACAGTTCAACTTTGAAACCATATTTTCCCCTACTTTTGGCCGAATATACTAACCAAGTTTGAACATTATATTTTCTTCTGATACACCGTATATGCACCAGGTGTTATTGTAGCTTCTTCAAATTTCCAGTTAAGACACTTCTTTTTTTATTTTATTTGTCTATGACTTAAAAAAATAATCATTTTTATTTTATTCCTTTCAAACTGTTTCAATGTAACATATGGCTCTCCAGTTTATTTCTTCATATATATATATTGTGACCTTAATCGGTAAGTCAATTGAAGAGTTTCGATGCATTCGTGCGTATTTGGAACATGCTAGGATCAATATCTCCGAGAAGATGACTCTTCCTCTTTTATTTTTTCTTTTTATTTTTTTCCTACAATAGTTTTTCAACTCAATAGAATCGACTGGACACACACGTACCAAGATAATCGAAAATGCTTGTTCACTCATGTATTGTCCTTTCAACCAATTTTCACGAGAATTTATTATTATTTTTTTTCTCAAAATAATAAATTTAATAGACACACAATTAGCGTTAAAATTATGACTCTTAAAAAAATTTTACTTTCAATTAAATTATGTCAAAAAAAATATATAAGACTTAAAAAAATAGATTAGTAGTAAAATTTTTATTTATATATAAAATTTCTCAGATAATAAAAAATTTGTTAAATCGTAAATGGTATTTTCATTGAAAAAAAAAAAATACAATATATTTATGTAATGGCAAAATTTAGTAGTAGTTGTTGGGCTGAATTATATACGTTGTAAAATTTTCATTGGTTATAGTGCTTCCCATCTCATCAACGTTAATGCCTGTCTACGAAACTCTTGAATAACGATCTCGTTTAATTTGGTAGAAGACTTAGTCACGATACATCAGTTAAATACAACAAAATTGAATATAACACCTTTCAAAATAACAAGCATATATGATAATTTGATAGTGTTGTTGGATAATATTTCATGATGGTCAATATTGTTTAGGTATTTTTAGTGTGATAAAATATTAGGGGTTGTTAAATTTTGTAAAACATTAAATAACAAATGATATTGAATAGTAGTCAAGTGTAAAAGATGTCGTAAAAATTGTAGCACATTTATTTTATGTACTTTATTGGAGTTTGTAATTTATATTTAGTTAACATTTACAAGCACACAGATTTACTGAATCACTAGTGTTACAAGTGACAGTCATTGACCACTTGAAGCTTCAAAATTTTCTTTAATTTAAACTATCTAAAATTTTATCTCATTATCTATAAATCCGGTCTCGTTGAATGGACACAAAGCAGAGTTGCCATTGATTTAATCAGTCTTCAATTAGCTGTATCAAATCAATGGCACATGCAAATTTATTTAGACCCATTATCTCAAATGTAAATTACTATGAAATAGTAAAACGATTTTTCACCAAAAAAAAACTACCAAAACTACTTTTAATCAATACATTCTTGGATAATTTGTTCATGTCTGACTAAATATTGTTCTACTTGTGTCAATTAAAATTCAAGCTATTTTAATGATAATTAAAAAAAATATTTGAATAACAAATTTAATAAGTAATATAATGATTGAATAAATATTTAAAACTTTTATTCAATTCCAAAATTAATTCCGGTCTACAAATTCACTCGAGTTGAGTGTTCAATTAGTAAATCATATATCAAATCGATTATACAAGCAGACTAATTAAAAAATAGCATACACTACTTTAATAGGACAATGATTATCCGAAAATAACATAATCGAATTTTTAAATTTTGTATTTTCATTTACCAATTGTTTTTTAATTTGATTCTCGTGTTATTTTTTTCTTTTTTAATTTTATTTTTGAATAATCGATTGCAAATTTAAATTGTACTTTTATCTCGGAAAAACCTGTCACAATTGGAGTACCAATGATTGAAACAATTGCCAGAAAACATATAGAGATGTATATGATGTTAAGCTTTGCTTCATTGAGATACAAGGGGGGTTGGGAGACGAAGTGGAGTATTGTACAAGCTGAAGCAGCCGCTGTTGGGGCAATTTACCTTGCCAATCCATGCCTCGTAATTGAGAATTTTTATAATATTTTTGGAAGCAAGCCAAATGCTGTAGGGGCAGGCAGCATGCCCGGACAAAAAAAAAAAACGATGAGAAAAATATGAAGAGGAGATGAGGGTCTCTCTAGGAAAAAGATAGCTATATGCACTTGCCTCTGGGGAAGATGGATACCCTCTTTTTTGAGAGCTGATGCGGGGGTTGAATGAAAAATGCACACGGCTAAAATTCACTGCGGCAAAAAAAAAAAACCATAGACACACATACACATAACAAAAAACAATACATAAAAAAAAAAAATAAAAAACATTCAAGTGAGGATGGTTGTAGGAAATGTCTGACGATTTGGAAGCATACCAAATAGTAATCGTCCAAAATTGACGATTAATTTATCAAATCTGTTTGATGAAAAATTTATTTAATTTTAAATGGAATATTTATTGTTTTAAGAAATAAAATTTTATACTTTTACTACTGTATATTATGATTTAAAATATTGCATATTAATATTATTGATTTTTTGTGGGTTTCAGTGTGCCAGCGAGACAGTGAATAGAAACAGGTAGGCTTTTATAAATTTCATATTCAAAGAGGCAGACGAATGTCTCTGAAAATACAATAGCATGTGTCTAAAATGTATATGTATGTAAACTACTGTGCATGCATAACCCAAGGAAAATAAAAAAAAATATAAAAAAATAGATATCATGAGAGATGATGTTATGTATAGCTTTTTTTTCGAACATCAATGCTTGGTTATGGATAGATAAAAGCCATATTTTATACTTTAATAATATTCGCGAGTGAAAGAAGAAATTGAAGCTCAATATGAATATATACACATTGAGGCAACTTTTTTTCTCCTTACAATACAACGTCAAAAATATCCCAAAGGAAAATCTTTAATATTATCCTTTTTCATCATCATGACGTTCTTGGTATTGATACTGAGTGAACGTGAAAAATCACTTTCAGTATTACCATCATTAATCCTTCGGGTATTTTTTTATATATATGATTATATATCTGCAAATATCATTCAAAAAATGGAATTGCAATTGTAAATTTATAAAATTGAGGATAGGCTTTGTAAACAAAAAAGTTTACAATGAAAAAGTCAATTTCTTTTTTGATCGAATTAAAATTTTTTTCGTTCATATAATATATTTTTTACAATTTGAATTTTATTTTGTTTATTAAATTGATATAAAAATATTTTTTATTTGGTAATGCTTACGTCAGTTGCGGCTATTCAAGAATTTTATCAACCGAGTTTATGTAAAAGTATAATAACAGCAAAGATGCATAAATATATTTTGCCAATATTACATACATAATATTGGATTAAATTTTATGATGCAAATATGCTTTGTATAAATTTAAAAGAAATAGTAAAAAAAGAATTCCCACATAAATGATGAAATTCTATTGTCAGAATGTTGAATTGAAGCGCGAAGTAAAAAAGAGAAAAAAAAAATATGCGGATAAGCTTTGTGTAGGTATTATGTATAAACTGTATGAAAAGCTGTTTGTTGAAAATGATTCGATGATATAACATCAACAAGATACACAATAACCTTCTTTGCTAAGTTTAACGATCACCTCGAATACACACAACATTATATAACCCTTCAACTGACTTTGTGTGTGTGCGACCCTTATGCAGGCTACTTTTTCAATAGACCAGCTTAGAAGCTATTTTTACAAAAAGTAAATCATACAATTTTTTTTTTTTTTACACTACATAAACGATGAAAATAAATAAATGAAAAATAGTGAACTCCGATTACTTTGATTATTTGGATGAGATTTTGATGAGTCTGATTGTGAATTTAGGAATTTTTCATTTTTTTACGAAGAAAAATGAAAAAAAAAATTCACGGGATTTATTTGTAAACGAAAACATTTATTATTTGTGATAAAATGTCAGTTTTTATATGTTCAAGTAAATGGGGAAATAAGCATCATGTATTTTTCAAGTAAAAACGATAAGATTAAGGTTATATTTTTCAAAAAAAAAAAAAACAAAAAGATCACAAATGTTTTCTCGAACATTAATTGAAGAAGATAGTTAGGAATTAGTGGTAATTATATAAAAATAATCTCACTGCAAGTGTCACTTGCTGGTTTGTCTTAACATTTATTATTATTAAAATAAAAAAAAATAAAAAGTAAAACAAGAAAAATTAAACCAAGTTGTGTATCCAACATTTCGATACAAAAAAAAAGCTTTGCTAGTTAGAGGCTCATCATAACGATGAAAAAGTATTATTTTTTTCCAGCAAAGTTAATTGCAAAGTTTTGTACAGAGAGCATGTAATACATGCAAGTGTTACAACAGTTTTTTCTTTTATATTCTTTTTAAGTTTTGTTTCGTTTGTTTGAATAAAACAAAATAGAAAAAAAAAAATAATAATAGTACAAGGTGAATTGACTCAAGCTATGAGCATTAGTGATTCTACTTTTAGATCTTTGAAGTTGGCTTAAATTAACAACCTACTGAATATACAAAAATATAGTTATTATTTTATTCGTTGTATTTTTTAAAAGATAATATAAAATATAGATAAAAGAAAAAAAAGTTTCAAGTTGAGATAGAATAGCTGGCTACTTTGTAGTTAATCAGCCAAGTCTTTTTTTCTTTTTATTTTTTATCAAGCATTTGAATTCACAAGGTTTCCCTTTGGGTAAAACTTAAGCGGTTGTTCAAGTTAATAAGAGAAAAAAGAATAGAAAAATAAAAACACACCCATACACAGTGTACTGTGCATAGAGATAGAGAAATTTGCTTTCTATTTGGATAGTATGTACGTAAGTTTGTACGGTCGACTAACAAACTAACAACTAAGACGTTCACAAGTCACCAACAACTGTAGTGAGATTTCGTAAACGAGTAGAAACTAAAGTCTCAAGAGCTTCTCAGCTATAGTCACTGAGACACTCGGCGTCTCATACATATCCATTATGTAAATTTTGTGTCCTATTATAATAAGCAAAAGGCCCTTGGCGTACCTTTGGGAAGCGTATAAAATTACCACTGTAACCACAATAGTGACCCATTTTACAAATCTTAAATTTTTTATCGAACCTTAATAACACTTTTTTTTTTTTCATTCTACAAATATCGAATTTATGTATGTATTTTAAAAAAATAATGACAATATTGATTCACAAAATCCATTGGATATTGTAATTATATTAGGACAAAAGTTTTTATGAATTTTGATCGAACGTGTATTAGATTAGATTGTGTATTCATATGTTGCACTGCTCAATAGAATTATCGATATTGACAAATGATTGGTTTAATTGACCGTTATAGAAATTACATGAATAATAATTGTTAACTTACTGAAATCAAAAAGCGTATGACCAATTGACTCGAATTAGTTTCTACGATTGTCAATCAAAAATACAGTTTTTTTTCCATCATAAAATACAGATTTTAAAATTTGATAAATTTAAAAAAAATTTCAAGCTTCAAAAGTTAGTTGTCAAACATAATACATTTTTTTATTTTTTGTCGGTCACCCTTTTAGCAGACAAATGCTTAAGTCTACTATTCGTCAACCACAAATAAAAATGAATGAAAAAAAAAATATATAAAACAAAAAAGCCAACTGTTGGCAATTCTGTGGGTGGCATCGAGATCGTGTGATCAATCAGGACACAGACAGAAACGACTTGAGGGGATAAGTGCTACAATATAAAAAGGGTTGGCTTTGGCTTCTCTTTCAAATGTCGAGAGATACCAGAAAAAAAAAAAACAAACTAGAAGGGTTCAAATCGTATAGGTCGAATGTTGTCTTTCTTGTCTGATAATTTACCACAGTTAGACTAGACTTTATCTAAAAGGGTTGGCAAGTAATTAACAACGGGCCTACACGGAATCTGGTAGATTAATTGTTTCTCCTATCATCCAGAAACCCTTCAATATTTCTTTTACCTTTTTTTCATTAAATACATTTGTAAGAAATAATTAATATGTAATTTAAAATTAAATAATAATTTATTTATATGATTTTTTCATATAAAAAAATCAGTAGACGAAAAAAAAGTTGTATGTAGGATCAATAATTAATGTGGTACCTTCGACATCACCGCCAATGTCAAATTACAGTCAGGAAACATCGTTAATCACAAGAGTTGTACATTCGAGCTTTACCCATGTCTCTCATCTACCTCCACACACAAACACCAATATACAACTCTCCCTCAATTTTCAGTTCCCCGGAGTCACTAGAATCCGGTATGTACAATAGTTATCTGTATTGCATTGCCAATTAAATTCAATTTACATATAAATTCAAATTAAAAATTATTATTACAAATTGTTATTTTTAATTATTTTCATAATAATATTGTCCATCGTATATTTTACATGATCACTGAATCGATATTATTGTCATTTTAATATCAAAATAAATTAATCAAATTATTTTGAAAATAACGAAAAAGAAATCCCCGAATAATGTAGCTTATAATTACCATTTAAATTGAAAAAAAAAAAGGGAAATTATTATATTTTGATGATTTAAAATTATTCACTAACTGATATTGCATAAAGTGTTGAAAGAGAATGCCATAGTGAAAACCAACTGGTGGGTTAGAGGTATGAAGAAGGCAAGAAATGAAGAGTACTCTAGTCAACTTAACTCTACGAGGTGTGAAGCTTGCAAAGGCGTAAAGTACGTTGGGTTATATAACGCGTTGGGTTATATGCATGTACATAGAGTAAGAAGTACAAAGACAGAGAGAGTGAAAGTAAAAGAGGGATTGAGCTTGCAACGGTTGTAGTGAAAAGCAAAAAGTGCATCCATTTCCTTTTGCTTTCTCTTCATCTTTGTATTGCTATTCTAAATTTTCCTACCCTTTTTGTACACAAACGCACAAACACTCCCTCATTCACACGAAAATTTATTCATCGTATATATGAAATGGTCGACGGGATTTTATAGCCAGCTGTGATGAATTGTCTTTTTCACGTGTTAATATTTTACACTACACTCATCACAATTTTACTTGCACACAGTCACATTTTACCACGTCATAACTTTGTAAATTTTTAAATTTATATGTGTCAAGAATCATGTCTTGTATTTTCATTGCTGCTTTTATTTATTTATTTATTTATATATTTAACTTTGAGTATTTTTTTTTTCCTTTTTTTATTGAGATAAACACTTTAGACACTTGGAATTATTCAATTTTGTTTTACTTGGAGGATTATTGTGTCAGATATATTTTTATTGAAGATTATTTATATTTTATTTATTTAAATTTATGTATATTTGAAATTGACGTTGAATGTTGTATATATATGAGTGCTGAAAAATAATTCAAGTTGCTTTTGATGTGCTATTGTAAAAGTGTCATTCGGTAGATGGCTAGACATCCTATTTACATTTATACACATACTCCAGTCATTTTTCATCTTTTCAACCAGAAAAATTTTGAAGGAAGCGTGCAAAGGGTTCTATATAAAGTTTATGTTACAATAAAATGAAAAAAAGTATCGTTATGTGGTTGTGCTTTTTTCCAAAAACATCGATTTACCGTAAAATATATATATTTTTTTTCCTGCAAAGTAGATTAAAATTATTTTTGAAAAAATATTCTCTAATAAATGTCAGACGAAAAAAAAATATATACAAATTAGTTATAAATCAAATAGACACCGTAAAAATTAATTACTAAATGGAAAAATAAAAATATAAAAATATTTTTAAAACTCGTAAAATATAGTGCGTTACTACTGATTGGATTTTTCGTGAAAAATTGGATCAAATTTTGAAAAAAATATTAAATTGAGAAAAAAATAGTATGAAATATATTTGTAGCTGGTGGTTCGTTCAAAGAACACGTGAATCATATACACATCCGGTGATTTAATCGTAAAGCACAACACACGAGTGAAAAAACAAAAACAAATTTAAAATAATAAAAATAGAAACAATGAAAATAAAAAAAAGTAAAAAATACAGACGATGTTATCAGTAAAGGTATAACGAAACGTGCAAGTGCTGGAATTTTTTGATGCATGAATATGCAACTGCAAGTTTCCCCAGTGGTTAAACGTTCACGTTATCAAACTGCCACTTGATTAATCCAAAAGCCACGTGCATGCATACATATTATTAGGCGTTACAATTTAAAAAAATATCGAATTTTTGTTTTTTTTTTCATTCCATTTGCATCAAAATTAAAAATTCCAATATTTAATTAAACATTAGATCATTTTGCGTTTGCATTTAAAAAATTACAGGGTAAATATAGATAGTATGTAGTTCAAACTATGTATACACGATGAGTTGTGAAACAGTTTACAAGATTGGACTTTGGCCTGAATATCTGTGCTAGAAATTTACGAAATTTACGAACTATATACCTCATGCCATTGTGGCTACTCGACCTGTCCAGCTGTCGTTGTTCTATGCCGCGACTCAACACTCACCCTCTTCAATTTTGCCTGTACTCTCTCATTTCCCACTCTTGTATTATTTTCCTCATCCCTTTAACCTTTATCAACGAGCTGGCATATATGGATGGTCGCATAAACATGCCGCGTCATCCGCATAACGTTGAGAGAAAACTAGTTGAAAATTCGCACGTTCTCCACAGCCATTAATGATCCAAGTTTTGGGCACCAATATAACACAACCAAGCGTCAGATGGACACGACATGTTTAAATATAACCCTTGAGATACTTTTCAAAATTTTATAATATATTTTACTTGATTATTGATTTTAAACTTTACTAACTGATTTTTTTTTCTATCTCAATTCGGATTTTATCTATTTATATATTTTTGCTGAAATATGATTTTATATTGTACTTGATTTACATAAAAAAGAATTTAAATTATTTTTTGAAATAAAATTGCGTTGAGTTTTTGCAAAAGAATAATTATGTGTGGCTAAAAAAAATTAGATATAAAACACTTTGAATGGCAATTGTTGACAAGGGTTAAAAATAGATGAACAGGAAAAATATAAATATATATTTATCCGGTTGGAAAGGCACAAGTACTGAGCTGAAAAAAAAAAATAATAAAAAAATAAAAATAAGTGAGGAAAAAGGGGTACGAGAAGAGACACTTTTAAATGTTACACATAAGAACCCACGGAAGCAGGACAAACATAAAACATCAGCCGGAAGATTACGACTGACCTTGTCTTTTTCTGTAGCATCTAGTTTCACAACATCCTTTGGGCTATTTTTTTCCTACATCCGCTAGATGCCACAGCACTTTTTATGACCATTAAATAGATATTTATTAATAACAACTCACAAAATAAACAATATATCTCCATATCTTTTTTTATTAATTTTATAATTGTGGAAAATTTACTTCTTTCATTTTGGACGTATAGAAAGTATTTCTAATTTAAAAAAATAAAAACTTGAGTCAAAATATATTACACGTATGTCTGAGAAAACTAAAAATAAAAAAGAAATTTTTTTCATTCACTCCAGTCACACACATTGTAGCTTCAAAGTTAATTTATCTTTCGGATTTTAAATACCATAAGATTGACGCCAACTGCTGGAATAAATGCACAAGAGTCTTTTAACTTACTTCAAGTCATTTTTAATTAAAACTCAACTGTGTCATTTTTTATAAATTGGAACAGTTGGTGAGACACAAAGAACAACTGGGTGCAAAATAGAAATAAAAAAAAAATATGTTCATATAATAATAATGATATATAGATGTACAATGTTGCATCCCCGAGGGCTTCATTCTCTCAAAAGAGGCTGGCCCTCTTTTTATTCAGTCTTTACTATATTTTTTTCTTATTTTTTCCTCTTTTTGCATTTTATTTTGTCTCTGTCACTCGTTGCACAGTGCTCATGCTACTTTCTTTGCATTTTATCGTCGCTCAGTTTTTTTATATTCTTTTTAAGAGCCCTGTATGCTCGTCTATTTTTTAATTCACCAAGCACCACCAGCACCAGTGGTTCCGTATATTTATATAACGAGTAAACCTTTCTTAGACATTGTACTACGACTATATTAACCTCGTAACTCTCATGGCAAAGTGAAACGTAAGAGCTGCTTTGAGCTGGCCGGCTTTTAGCAGCTACATTTACTTTTTATTTATTTATTCACTTTTTTTTTTCTCCTTTATATTGTGTTTATAATCAAGTACAGTGATTATGAAATTTTTTTTAATATTTCAAATGATAAAAAGGTAAAAATTTTATAAAATTAACAAAGAAATTTATTTTAGATTTTTCTTTATTAATTTTTCAAAATCATAATTTTCATCTTTTGTCTGATATATTTTATAAATAAATAATCTGAATGATGAAAAAATAAAAAAAATTGTATAAATTTGTTAGTAAAAAAGCTTTTAGATAAATTAAATTTTCAATAGACGAGAGTATTTTAATTTAGTCAATAGTGGTCCATTTTGATCACCAGCTGAAAGAGAAAAAGGACAACTGGACAGCTATGATATTCAGAGTGAATGGATACACAGTAATTCAGTCGAATAGACTGCTCGTTAAATTAAACAGAGCTGAATCGTTACAATGACCAAACATCCAACTGAAGGCTCACGAATATTGCTCATTGAAAAATAATAAAGCCAGTAAAAATAGTTATGTGAAAACCATAATTTATAATTTAAGCAATGCTTCAAATTTAAATTCAGTTCAAATATTTTAGTCACGTATTTTCGATAACTTTGATAGTGTAATTTTGACAGTTTTATGACAACAATAAAATGACTCAACTGAAATTGTTGTTTGTCAAGTGTTTTCATTTGAAATGGAAATTGTTTAGTTATTTTTCAAGTAATTCATCGTATAAATTTGATGCTAAATTTCAATTGTTGATAACTTATTTAGTAGACATATTCAACACAGATGTTTAATGAATTCGGTCTTTTAAAAAATTTTTAATAATTACATTTTAAATTATTGGCAATCACAGAATTTTACTTTTGTGCTATAAATTACATCTTGCTTTATATATTAAATGAACAAACTCATACTGCTTGTAACTTTTATAATAGCTGAATTAAAAAATCGTATAGCTGGCGTCATATTGTCGGTGAGCTTTTTGGCAAAGCCCACTGTAATAATATTTTTCTGCGGATATAACGAGTATCATGGAAATTATTTATTTTTTTTATTTTAAATTTTTCTACATTATGAAAAATTATTTGAAAATTTATCTGTAATTATTCACTAAAATTCATGCATCGTTGTTATCGTTTTTATTTACAAAAAATTATCTACAAAAATATCAAAGTTATCCGTTCATTTTTTAATAATATTATCGTGGAATAATTATTTATTTTTTCATCAATTATATAAATAATGTGAAGCTATTTAATGCACGCTGTCTGGTTTTGTTAGCCCAACAAAATATAGACACACTCTCTCGGGATTTAATGATGAAAAAGCATACAGTAGCTTTGAGTATACACAAAAACTGGTTAAACGTTTGGTCGATTAAAATTGTTAATTTAAAAAATATAAATTCCAAATGATTGTTGCTATAAAATTAATACACTACCGAGTTATTGTATTAATTTTAAAATTGTATTATTCATTTTGGGCTTTGTACAAATCTATAAACGAATTGTTTATCAAACGAGACGAAAAATAATGAGAATAATTGTCAAAAGATAATTTCAAATATTGTGAAATACAATTGCGAGTTGAATATATATATATTTTTTGTTTGGTCATCTGCATCAATCGATAGATAAAATTTATTTTAATATTTAAACGGATTTAAATCGTTGACTTTTCTTGGTATTTTATTTTTTTATTATTTCCTTCTTCACTGTGATATTTGCAAATTTAATTTTAGCCTGTCGTTTTGAGTAAGGCACGAAAGCTCGAAGTAATACCTCGGCAATCGTCACCGTTGGAGTGACGTTAAATTAGATAACATAACCACTTCACTATCTGGGTACACCATGCTATATATTAAAGTAAATGTAGCCAGAAAATTTTCTCTCGAAATTTAAAGATTCAAAAAAGCATGATGTTCAATGGTGTGAAAAGTAGGTGTGATTATTTCCATCATTTTTTGCTTGAATAAATTTTTTTCTCCTTACGTTAGTGATACGAATTTGACACTGCAAAATATCATATTTATTTGATTATTAGAAAATTGAAAATTTATCAAACTAAAAATACAAAAATCGAGAAAATATTTGACGGAAAATAAATATTATTAAATTAGTAAATTTCAAATGGTTAAAAGAACTTGAAAATTATTTAAAAAATGATTTAAAAGGTTTCCTAGTTTGCATATGAAAATTAGTTGATAATGCATTTTTGAATTTTTTGATTATTTTATAGTTAGACAATGTAATGTCAGCAATATCTCCATTTATACTGATCCAAATGTTCAGGTCACAAACACAAAAGTCACTTATATCTACAACTCGAGCTTTTGAATTTACTCAAGTCTGGTCGGACAAGGATATCCTTGGTACTCTTGCAAATATTGACCTAACGTTCTTCAACTACTATAAAATTAACTCGTACATATATAACATAGCTTCTTGGCAAAAAGCTCTTCTCTTCTCTCGTATACCTTTTAGTTGAGTTGAGCTATACCAAAGTAGCGTCAAAGTTCATGTCTTCCAGCCAATGTAATTCTCACTGGGTATATCTCGTAGTTATCATTATTACTATCATTATTTCGTCTCTTTATTTATTTTTTTTTCATTTTATTACATTAACTTTTGTGATTTATTAAGTAAGCACTTTTAAAAGTAAATATGAATAGACAATTTACACATGAATATTTTATTTCTTGATTAAAAATCAACTCGGTTTTTTTTTGTAAAAATTTTATTTTGAAATGAAATAATTTAAAAAATTAAATAAACTGTTAATTAACGAAAAAAAAAATTAAAAGAAAAATTTAAATTATGCCTGATATTGAAAAAATTTAAAAAATGCAAAATAAAATTGAAGTAAAAATTAATAATAAAAAAAAATGATATCATCAAGAAGAATATTATTTTTTTTTATTTTTTTTTTCTTTTTATTTTTCTTTCGATTGTTTTCAAACTCTTGAAAATTTTAATTAAAAGTTTTATATTATTTTGCGGTTGTTTAAAAGAAAGCTTGTCATTTGTATTAGATATAAAAAAATTTAAATATTTTCTTATTTCAAGTTTAGCATATTGTTTTTTTTATTATTCTGTCATAAACTTTTATGAAATTTGAAAAAGTTAAATTTGACACTGATCCTAATGGAAATCTTTTGTCACTCAAAAAAATATATATTTTCATGAGACTATTTGTATTATTTAACCACAAACATTTGTCTCGTCACATTTTTATTTTTTATTATCATCTTTATTCTTCTCTTCTTACAATCATTTATCTTCATGGCAATTTATAAATTTAACACTATATTTGTTATAACTGAAAAACAGTTATTATTTTTTTGAATAATGCGAAGAATAATAAACATTTTATATCTCAAAAAATAATCATTTGTCATGCTTCCAAATAAAATACATATAAATGTTATAATAAATTTACAAGTGTAAAAAAAATATATACTTTTATAAAAGTACACAAATTGCCAAGAGATATGATCACAAGTAGCAGATAGTTTTATTTTAAATGGTTAAATTTATCCATTGTAAATGATTGAGGGAGTTTAGCTTTTTCTTTTATTTTTATTTTTTTGTTATATTCAAGTATCTTTAAGATTGATAAATTTTGTGAGTAACGCCCTTTCTGGTTTGGCAAAAAGCCACATTTTCATATTCGATTGTGATCTGTATATTATTATACCAAACTATCAAGATTACTCAAATCAACTAGTTATTGTTCTTTTAATAGAAAACTTATTTTGCCAAAACAAAATAATTATCAATATTTTATTTTCCACTCGCTGTAATCATCATTTTTAGTAGGGCTTATTATGAAAAATTGTTTCAATTTGTTTTGATGTATTTTTTCATTATGATTTTATACTTGAAAATAATATGAATATAAAATCTAAATTACGTTTGTTTATCAATTCAATTGTTCGATTATTTATTGATTTAAATTGATTTTTCTATCAGCAGAAGAATAGGTAATTTAAAAATTGAAAAATTATTTGTAATTTTAAATTTATCTAACCACTAAAATTCTCAGTGCTTCTTGAAGAAATATATTGTTGATTTTCATGATAATACCAAATACCAAAGCAGCTCTACGACTTGATATATATATTTTTCATTCTATAGAATTCGTCCAGTCTGAAAAATCATGTCGTGAGATTTTATGCGAGTGTTTGCAGTCCTTAGTGACTCTTTGCAATTCTACCATCTTCAAATACATATATATATATTTAGAGCTTGCATTGGAACCGATTTGCGAGGATTCACCCTGACAAAAAAGCCAGAAAGCTATATAGAATACTTGGATTTACATTGATAATGCATACGCCAGGAAGTTGCCATTGGAATGGATCAAGTCAAACTGGGATGGGTGCAAAAATCGACGCGTTAAAATCCCAGTTTCTATCCGCAAGGGATACAGTAAATCTTTCCATTTTATCATACTATTTTTTTTTATTCCCATCCATCTATCTATCTCTCTCTAATTTATATATCAACATTGCTTGTTATGTAAATTTTTAAAAAGTCATCTTTAGCAGTAAATTTTAAAACAAAAAAAAAAAAAATTCCAAAACCAAATGCAAACATTGATTATTTTCAAAGGAAAAATAGGTTATTATTATCTTTTTTTTTATTTTTTCTACTGGCAAGACACTCTTGACGATTATACAGTAACATCCGGCTCGTTTATCATTCTGGAGCACAGAATGGTATGGCAGTATAGCCGAAAGAGAGAGCAATCTATCTCCTTGTGCGGTAAGATGGCCAGACTCTTATGCCTAAAACTAGGGAATGAGAATTTCGGGTAGGATGGGTTAAAGCCGCGAAGACCGACACAAGAGAATTGGGGGTTGATGGTAGTATTGCAACCACATCTGGACTGCCTCCAAGAACCTTCAAGACACCCTGGAATCCATGGCTTGAGTCCGGGGCCACTGCTGGTCTACTTCATAAATTTAACATTGGTATAACCCAGCGACGTATCATATTATTTTTTTTAACATTTACTAGCCAAACTATAATGCTACTATACTACACAGCCACGTAGCTGTTTTCAGCAAATTATTATAAATAAAATGTGACCAGGCGTAATGACAAACGGCAGAGTCAGAGAATTGTTCTATTTACAAGCCAGAAATTCCATCGTAAGCCCTCACCAACGAGCTTTAGGCTATATATTTTTCTTTTACCCTCACTATATTTATTCTTATGCCTCGGTCTCATAAATAACTCTGTTTTTTTTTTTTTTATATAATAATAAGTTTATTAATCATTTCTAGAAATGTTTAGTACTTTCTAGAAAATTTCCGGAAAACATTTCTGGAAATAACTCCGAGTATGAGAATGAGTATTTTGATTTCGAACAAATAGCGTTTCAGATTATTTAAATTTCGAACAAATTGCATTTCGAATTATCTGCATGTCTAACTAATTGTATGTCAAATTATTTGTATTTCGAACTATTTGGATATTTAATCATTTGGATTTCGTAAAAAAAAAAAAAATATTAACATAAGCATTACCTTGACGAAGCTAGATACGGCTGACTAGTTGTAAATATAAATAGAATGTTTTTTAAGCTGATTATGATATAAATACACTTGAGAATTTAATATATAAAATAAATAAACGTAGAAAAAAAATTGTATATACAGTGTGATTTCATTTGGCAAGCTCAACGACTCATAAATAAAATTCAAGGCCCAGCTTGTATCGTGATTACGGGCATATTACGTCTGTCAAGACGGCAAAGTTTCTCCTTGATAGTTGTTATTTAGAAATGGCTATAGCAGATGTCTTTCTTTGGCAGAGTTTTCTGGCTCTCACACTGTTCATATCATAGCCTCAAGAGCTCTTTTACTAAACCCCATCTACACTTAATAGTTTTTCGTGGTTTTGTTCATTTATATATTTCTCTTTCACATTATTTTATTCTCTTTATTATTATTTTCTCTTCATAGTTTAACGGAAATTGTCACCAAGAAAATTACTGGTATTTCACGTCGCCAGAAAATATCCAATTACAAAAGAATGAGATATTTTTTAACCAAGTTATTCTATCACTTTTACTACAGTACGTTGGCCTAAATTAAAAACAAAAGTGAAACTTGAAATGAGCTTTTTTAATCTACTGTATATTGAAGAAAGTTATTTCAGCAAAAAATTATTGAAAGAAATTAATTTTGATTTACTATCATAGATTAATTATGGAGACATTTATTGCAACTTTTTTTTCTGTTAGCTTACTCTCGTTTATTTCAACATAATTAAATTATAAATTCATTAAAAAAAACTCGAGATATTTAATTTATCTATTATACACTTGGGAAAAAAAATTTATAATATTACACAATGAAAAACTATTATACAAATTTAAAGTTTAAATTTTACTAATTTAAGTTCGAAAAAATTATACGTGTAATTTTTTCTCTTAGATTTTAATTAACAAGAAATGTGGGAAGAATAATAATTTTTTCATGGAAAAATTAAATAAATAAGTGAGTTGTAAGTTCTATTTCAATTTGTTCAACTTTTTTATATGTTCTTAACACATCTCAAACATCTATCATAATGATTGCAATATTTATTTTTATCTTGAAAAAATATCGTTAAAAAAAGTACGACGACTCGGTCAAAGTATAATGATTCTCATTTTATTTCTTCCATTTTTTTAAACCGCATATAAAACATCATTAAAATGATGCAAAAATGTAGATGCCGAAAGTAAGATGTTTGTTTCTTTGAAACTCAAGGATCGCGACAAATCTCGGTAAACTAAGTGAAAATTTTTCTTTAATACGAGTAAAAGAGAAGTAAAAAAAAAAATCCGCTGATGCTTGAATCAACAACATGAATTCAACAGTAAAAAAATACAGAAAAAAAATTGTCTCTCAAATATATTTTTCTAGACTTTGTAAAAAAAGTAAAATAAAAATAAATAACAGCTTCAATATATTTTTGAAAGGTGGTAAATAATAAAAAATATATTTTATTCGCAAATAAATTTATAAGATTATTTTTTTTAACACCACAATTTAACCGATTTGTTTATTTATCACACTTGTTTATATGTAGAATCGTAAATGGCAATGGCATAAAGATAACAAAGTTTTTATTTTTACAGGACAGTAAAAAAAATTATATACATACTTAAGAGTCGTTGTCATTTACAAAGGAGATACTAAAGTATTTTCATTTCACTGTTTCTTTTTATACACATTACCGGGTTGAATGATCAATTAAAAAATTATAGAGAAATGTTTTAAAAAAATTTAAAGATTGTTCGATAATCTAGGACAAACAATTGTTTGTAAAACTGTAATTTGAGTTATTGTCTCATATATTGAGTGAAATAGGAGCAGCCAGTTGATGTATATGATCATGTCTTCAACATCTGGCATAACTGCCTTGCTTGGTATTCCACTGATGTTTCTCTCTATGTCCATTTGGCAATGCAGATACACAAACTGAGCTTTATTTAGTATGTGAGCTTTACGACAGTTACACCACAAACACGATTGTCAGTACCATTGTACAGTTACAAGTGTTATATACTGTACCACCTTCATCTCGTTAATACAAGATGTGTGCATCTAGCTTTTTGGTTGGTGTATATATAAGTGGAACATGAGTACACGTACTTAAACATCCTATGCATATGTGAAACTTTAACCGCAATTACTATGGCTTACGGGTAAACCCACCATTATTTATATCGTGATTAATATTGACTCAATAATTTTATCGATTATTAACTACAATAATTTCAGCTTTAATTGGATAATATGATTATAATTTTATACTGTATACTCGAGAAGTTAGTAGACAACTTCTTTCTTATTTTTAAATTGGCTGACTATTTCATTTTTACACTACTTAATTTGAATTCAAGTGAAAAAAAAAAATATAGGTGAATTATATTTGCTATAAATCTTAATATTTTGCTTTAATATAAATTATTAATCAGAAAAATTATTTAATTAATAATTTTTGTAATCGGATTTTAATTTTTTTTTTACAATTTAACTGAACGAAGAAATTACTTGAAAGTTTAGGGGAATATTCTAGACAGACTGCCCAATAATTAAGAGAAAAAATTTGCCAAATAAAAAAATCTCAATTATTTTAAAAATAAATTATCAGTCTTTTTTCTTTAATTTAAATAATTCTTTACTCCACAACATATGATAACTCATGGATGTGATTAAAATGGAAAACAACCGCAAAAGCGACACACAAAATATCGACGAGATTACATCGCGTTGCAGTTCTCTGGCCAACGGATAATGCAAATGTAAATGTGATGGTAAATTATTCCAGGCTAAAATGAATTAAAATGACACTGAAATATACAGAGCTAACCAACATTCATAAATTGTTTAACTTCATATGTAAAATTCAAGCATCACGTTGTAATTATAGATGTTCATTTTTTGTTTTTTTTAAAATCTTTTATCTACAATTTTATTCGTTTAAGTTTTATGTATTTTACCGTATACTATGGTAAAAAAAATAAAAAAAAAATAATAAAAGGAGTTAAAGATCTCGGTAGGTGGTGTCTAGCGCTATGGTACTCGGGTGCCATTACCAGCTGAGAATAACGCTGTTGGGGTAGACGCGTTTGAATGGAACGACGCGAGTAACACCGTTCTCGCATTACGTTACTTTCAAGTAGATTTATTATATCAAGCATCTAACCATGGAAGACGCCATTCCTTAATCTACTTTCATACTTGTGTGAATTTTATAAGTAATAAAATTGAATTTTACTGTTAGCATAAATGCTCATTATATTTTTATTAAAATTCACTCATTTTGTCACATAAAACCATCTTGTTACACTCATTATAACATTCAACATTCATACTGTAATTATGAAAAAAAAAATTTGAAAACTTTTAAATTGTATAAGATTTGCAAACATTTGAAAAAAAAATTTGCATCATCTATGAGTCATGACAAGCATCAAATTACTTTAATTAAATCTGGATAATTTTTAATTACCTGCATAGAACTTACATAATTTTCTTGACATAGAAATACAAGAAAAATAAATTAATTGAATTTTTATTTACAAAAAAAAATAAATATAATCGATTCGTCAAACTGAATATGGAATTATAAATTTTAAAAAAATAAAATTGATCATTCATTTTTACAGTTAAATCGTATAATTGAATTATCTCTTGGAAATTAAAAAAAAAAAACAGTCTAAAATTTATTCATGAATTTTATTCATGATTTTTTTTTTTTTTATAAATTAATTCAAAGTGAGATTTAATTTTACTGATATCATTGAATAAAAAATGAACAGTTCTTACAATTTCTGTTTGTTTTTTTTTTTTTCTAATAAAAAATAGTTGACATTGGAAAATAAAAAAAAATTGAAACGTACATAGGATGAATTTGTGAATATATGTATACGTATTGAATGTTAGCATCAATTTGAGTTGAAAAGGACAAGATCGGATCCCCTGGTCATCGAGGATAATGGCGCCGACGTGACGTCGCCACCAAAAATCCCTTGGGGTGTTGTCAGCGTTTCAATGCCCTCATAGACTCGTTGAGCGTAAAATGCTTTTCCCCTTTCTCTAACCCATTCATAATCATAGCCGATAGACGTGTGCATTAACCGAAACGGCAAAAACAGCACGAAGGCCATTTTCAGAAATCGATTTACACTATAAAATATATATTTTTATCAAGATGATGAAAAAAAATATATAAAAAAAACATATTCAAGCTGATTTTAAAAAAAGTTGGAAAAAAATAAATTCATTTCATTTTTGATTCTTCAATGTTAGTGCTATTTCATTTTTATATTTTTTTTTTAGCATTATCATGAAAGTCAACAATGCAATGCAAATTTTTAAACAGTAAATTTACGTGATGACAATGACCCGAGTCATTTATCAAATAAATTCAACAATCCTATTTATTTAAAACGACACACAGAGTGTGATTGAATGTGCAAAAAAATAGATAGTGAATAGAAAGGTACAGTGAACCCTTTTTACAAACAATCGATAAAAACATTTACGAAGTTCACGGTCGCACATTTTGTCTCACACGCGCCTTACTGTATGACCTTCATCTTTTGGAGTTGCGCATAAAGTACACACTGTGCTTTCTATACTTGCTTGAAAAAAAAAAAAAGTTGAACAAAGTTTTTACAAATTACAAAGAGTTAAAAAAAAAAAAAGAAATACAATAGCAATCTTTTTTAAATAAAAAAAGAAACTGATGGATAAAAAAAACCAAGTTGATGTGGTTTTCGTGTGGCGGTAAAATTGAATTGAGAGTCACGATTGGCGTGAAAACGTTTAAAGCGAATTACATTTTTGAAGCAGGTTAAATAAAAAAAATTTTGTAAATAAATTCAGATAATATTTCGTCGATTTCCATTCGGCTGGAGCAAATAAACTGAGAATATAAAAAAATAAAATAGATAAAAATTAAGAATAATAAAGAAAATAAAACCAGCACTGACATCAACCGGGTAACCTTTCACCTCGCACACACTTTCTAGTTTGTTCGACTTGGTGAATTGAAATTAACATAAAATCGAAATACCCGGAAAACTTTGTGCATAAAGAGTCAACTGCCTAAAAGTTATTTGAATTCAAGCCAGGTTTATACATACAGAAGCGAATAAAAGACTTTGCCTTTTTTACTTCATTCTGCCTACATAAAAGAATAACTTTAATTTTCCAAATTCAAATAAAAAAAAATCTATGATTTATGATCAGTTTGAAGTATAATATTAGACCAAAAGAATAGAATTTTCAGTGGTCAATCGACTTGACGTGATTTCAAACATCAAAGTATAATTATTAAAATTTTATTACAATTTAAATTGAAGCAAGTAGAACAACTCAATATTCGGTCAGACATGCTTAAATATTTTAGGAATTGATTATTAAAAACGTCGTTATTATTCACCTGGTTTTATAAAAATATCTTAATTAATTTATCAGTTTTCAGCTTCTCATAATAGCCAAGATATTAAGTAACAAGAATTTCAAAATAATCTTTATTAAAGATGTTAAAGAAAATAAAATAAAAAAAAAAAAACAAAAATCAAATTGTACCAATGATGGCAATAGCTCTCATCCAAAGATCACGTAGTGCGATAATGGTATCTACATTATCGTTTCTTATCATTTCCCCGTGACATTCAAAATCCACGTATATATTTTTTTTTTCTTTTTTATTTTTTCCAACAGCGCTATACATCGATTCACTTCCTTTTTACGTGTCACGTCTAAGAATTATTTGAACTTTAAATTTACCACCTAGTAATTTTATTCAAGCCATTGCGAGTTGAGAATTGGGAATCGATAGGTTTTGACTTTCCGCACGTCTACAATTGATTGCTTCTAGATATATTTATTTTTTATTTTTTCTATTTATTTTCTAAGGGTTATGACTCCTCCCCAGTTCAAATTGTGATAGAAAAAAAAAAAATTGGGGTTATTGCACCGATAACCGTGAGCTAAATCAATTTTTATCGTTTTCTATTCCAATACAAATCCCATTTTTATAAACATATATACTTCAAAGTCGATAAATTTCATAGATAATAAATTGTAATAATTTTATTGTAAATATATTAAATTAATCATTTTCTAATGATAAAAATATACTCAATAATACTTATCTCGTAGATATTATTTAATGAAAATAAAAAATATTATTAATTTAATGTAATAAACTAAACATACCCCTATTATCAATCTTCATTATTAAACAATGAGTCAGTAGGTGTCACCAGTGTGCCAACAATGAAATTCCCTTGACGACAAGCCGGATGTCGTCCAACACAATCAAACCAATGGGCGATTAAGAAAACAATAGGTATACGCATTTACTATTCCAACACTCAGCAATTGTGTGCTTGTCAACCTACCAGCGGTTAGTTGCTAAATTAATAATAAAAATTATCAACTAAAACAATGCTAACAATCAACACCTTATCAACCAAAATGTCGTTGTTTAGAAAAGTAAATTCATTGTTTGATAATAACAACAACAACGACGATTTTTTATTAGATACGTATATTTTTTTTACTAAAATAAACTGAAAATTCATTAACAAATTACAATGCTTAAGCGGTCTTCCCTTCAATTCACTCCATCAAACTTTCGCTGTGATTCTCTCTCTTCCTCCCTTGCCATATCATCAATTATTTCATGTTAAAGTCAACGAACTTTGTGTATCAAATCGATAGAGTTCGTCATCCACTCATGTATTATATTTACGTAATAATTTAATTGAAATGAAAAATACTTAAATAGATAAAATAAAAATATAATTGAAAGACTAAGTCATTTACGACAGTCATTATAATCATTTTTAAAAAAAAGTTGAAATGTCTTTTATCAAGTGTGCTTTGAAAAGTCTTTCTAAAGATTTAAAATGTTTCATAATGATGGATCGAAATGGAGTCTTAAACTGCGGTTATCGCATGGCTGTTTTGTTGATGCGAAAATGTAAGTTGTATACGAATTAAAAATAAAAATAAAAAATGCAATGGTAAGGTGGATATAAGGGTTGAGAGGGAGTTGAAGAAGCTTTAAAAGCAAGCAAACCAAGCTATGAATAATGCAGCCTCGTACATCTTTCTTCTCTTGCTGATAATTATGTTTTACACCGTTATGCCATGTTTCGTTAACCCCAAGCTGGGCACACCCTATCTCCCTATACAATTCACATTGCTTCAGTATAGACATTGCTGTTTATTTTACCATCCTTCTCTTGGTCTGCATATTCATTACTTAGCAATAAGTATGACTTCAACTTTGAAGGAACACTTTGGTACAAGATAGGTTACACGTTCTGCCATTCAAGAGAAAACCTGACATTATAATTTTCACGTGAATACAATTTCGTTTAAATTTACTTGAAAATCGTGACAACGGCCATTTTACAAATATATTACAACACTAAAGAACGAGCTTTTTTTCAGTTTAGTAAAGTTTAGCTAAAATAAATTAACATTTTTTTTCTGGAACATATGAAAATTTTTAATAATAAATTTTATAAAAAGGATTATTTTGAGGAGAATGGTTTTTAAAATTTTTGAATGAATTGAATTGTACAGTTTGTTTGTTTAAAAAATTGCTGCTTTTAAACTTCTTTTATTTTTTAAATTAAAAATATTCAAAAATTCATTCTGGAAATAAGACTGTGTAGAAGAAAAAGAGAAAAAGTTATTTTACCGTATAAACTATGACCATTTAAACTTACAACCCTTGCATATTCATTAACAGAAAAGGAATTGTGTAACTTTGCATGAGAACAACAGTCAAAAGTAAATTAGCTCATTGTTTTATTGCCGACCCTTTCTATACAAAAGAAATATGTATTAAAATAATAATAAAGAAACAAATTTCAATTGCATAAATAAAAATGAATTGATTAATAATTACAAAAATTTATAAATAATATATAATGTTATTTATAAATTTAATTAGATTTTTTTTTTGTATAATTTATTGAAATAAAATGAAAATAATTTTATTGAAGAATTTTATTTTTATTAAATGAAACTATTATTCGGTATTATTCTTTACTATTTGATCTTATGATTAGATATATATTTTTTATTTTTCAAAGTCGTAAGGAAGTCTCGGTTGAAGACCGAGTAAATACATTTTTTTTTTCCTCAATTTGTCTCTTTTGCAAACAGAATCAATGAAATAAAATGCTCTTGAACTCTTGCGTACACGAACAGACTTGCTAAAAACTTTTTCTACTCTTGGAATTGTTATATATGTATATCAATGCTCTTTCCTCTATGCTTGCTTATCGTCTCAAGTCCCTGAAATATACTCTATGAATTTACTGAAACTCCATAGGATTACCAATTAAATGAAACTCTGTACAACACTGATAGGAAAATGAATAATCGATATGATAAAAAGAAATGGCCGGTTCCTTTTTTCCGGAAATTGACAAGTAGCACCATTTGGATTTTTGATTTTTTCGTTTGTTAAACTAAAAGTGAAAAACACATAAAAAACCTTGTAAAACGTTGAATAATTAAGATATCAAAAAAGTCTTAGCTTACGTTTGAAGAGCATTGAGAGGGCTATTTAATGGCATAGGCATTCCTCCGGACCACGTAAGCCACAACTTTTTCGATATTCTAATGATTTAACGTTTCATTAGGTTTTTCAATTTTTTTTCACTATTAGTTCAGCGAACAAAAAATCAAATGGCTCTGATGTTTTTGGAACAAATAAATAAAAGTATGTTTATATCCAAGCTAGCACGCAATCAACCACATTAAATATTTTATCATTGTTCAATTTCTGTCGCGACAGCCAACGCCTCTATCCAGTACACAAAACACAATCAGGCGTCATAAAATATTCACGAATCACTAGTTATATTTAAAATCAAATGTAGCATCATATAGCATTCAAAAGTGGAAGCAATACAGCACATATTTGAACGGTCAGTTTGTTGAATTTATTTTTTATTTTTTTTGTTTGTGTTGAATTATTTTTTGTCCTGCATTTTTTTCATTATTTAAAGCCACCAAACATGAATGATAAAAAAATAAAGCTAGTCAATGAAATTGAAAAAAAAAATTATATTTGAAAAACAAAAAAAAAGGCAAATAAATATGTAGATTACATTCGAGCAAATAAATTTAATTTATTTGTAAAAACAAATATAAATTATATTTTTTTTTAATATAAATAATATTTAATTCAAAAATAATTCAAATGTATTTTGTCTATTTGGATGTAACAAAGTAAAACGATTTATTGTTTGATAAATTTCAAAATGTAAGCCATAAAAGTAATTTAAAAACAAAAATAAACATTCACTGATGGATTTAAATGAACGACGACATAATCATAACACTTTTATTATTTTATTTTATATTTTTCGGTCTGTGAATTATTTGATATTTTTTTTATTCATACACAGTGGTTATTGTTATGTGGTAGTTCTAACAAGATTGATGCTAAAAGCACTGCAATGTTTACCGAACAAAAATTGCAAGAATACAAACCAAAAAAAAAAATATATGAAAAATGAAAAATATGGTTATATGAAGACGATATAACCCTGAATACTTGTCCGATTATTTAACATTGTGAAAGTAGACATTCTCGTGAAAATTTAGAACAGAAGCCAATGTTTTGCATGAATTTTGTATAATATCAACATAAAGGCCGATGATCATGCCTCGTTGCAATATACACTGGCTGTTTGAAGAAAAACATTGCAAGGGTGAGAGCAAACCACACTCATATTTTTTTAGTGTTAAAAAAAACGAGTTATCATGCACTATGGGTATATGGGCCCCTCTCTGCATAATACACTGGAGCAATGAAAAAAAATTGAAGAGGGCCTTCGACTTGTATGAGAAAAAAAATAAATATAAAAATATATAGGGTGAAAAAATAATGGAATGAAAATATATATTCTACATTTTTAAAATATTTTGAGTGTGTTGTTATTTCTCATTATCATTATTATTATTTTACTTGGGTTGGAAAAGAAAAAATATGAAAATGAAAGAATGTTGAATAAAAAAATATATAAACATTTTAAAATAAGTAAAAATATTTTGATTATGTAAAAGTACAGATGAGAAAGCAGAAACAACAGAAAAAAAAATTATTTTTTTTATTTTTTTACGTCGGTATTATGCTTGGCGACTTGGCATATTTAATTGCTGGAAAAGTGAAAAGAGCTACCAGCATTTACAGAATAAATAAAAGTTTTAAAAATTTAATATTTAAATATTGAATAAATATAATTATGAAAATTAATTTTTAAGAAGAGTCAATGAACCTGGATCGATATAAAAATTACTTGAAAAAATATTCAGTATGTATTTTTGTTCATTGAACTGTAAAAATTTTTAATTACAAGAAAAAAAAAAAATGTTAATATCGATTTTAAAAAATTGCATGTTATAATAGTAAATTTGATGACATTTAATTATTAAAATGAAAATTAATTCAACAATTTAACTATATTAAATTGTCGAAACAAAAAGTCTAATTCTTTTTAGTGATTATCAATGGCTCATTATCCATGCAATTAGAAGTTTGCGTAATGAATTTAAGTGTTTCCGCTTGAAATTTGCATGCTAACTGACGCCTCTTGGCATAAAGCTCTCTCAACTATCATTATTATTTTTTGTTTTTCTCCACTTAAAAATCAGACATTCTACTGTCAATCTAACAATCGATAAAAAATAATTAATTATAATATCTAAATTTTCTATCCAAAGCTCAATTAGATAGATATTTAAAATATCCCTCGACTGAAATAATAAAATAAATAAATAACGACATGGAAGTAAATAAATAGAGTATATCATAAAATGATAAAAATAAATAAATAAATAAATTGTTTATCGATATTTGTAGTTGATAGTTGGGGCCAATGCCCAGAACAAAATGGATCGAGAGTATATATGTGTATAGATAGGTGCAAACAAGAAATGCGAATATCCCCATGAAAAAAAAAAAAAATAAAAAAATAAGTAGATGGAGGATGAGACCAGACTAGAGATTCAAAGTTGAGGATGAAGGAAGTTACGGTGTGGGAAGGTAAAATAAAAGGTGGTAGTGTTGGTGATGGGTGGTTAGGTGGTTAGGTAGGGTGCTATATAGCAAATGGGTTTGGGGATGGAAAAAGGGTGGCAGGAATATATACAGTAGCTAGTCGATGTGATTGGCATCGTGCCAGGAACTCCTAACGACGCTTTTCAAAAGAAGGAGAATTCTACGCTTCGTACTCTATATATTCAACGACGAGTTTCAGCTTCTAAAGATACTACCAACACCACCACCACCACCACCACCACAACTAACATCACCTACACCGATTCCACTATCAAAAGAACCAACAACAGAAGCAGCAGCCATCTTCCACTATGGCATCTCAGTAAAATGTCTAACTGAAGCATGACACAACGAAAATGAATATCACATATTGTAGCACGTCTTCAATTTAAATTGCATAAACATCTTCTCAATTTTCTTGTACACTATTTTCATCAATACAAACCAAGCTCTTCTATTCATCACATGTTTAGTTGATAAAATTATTATCTTTTTAGAAGAAGAAATAAATAAATAATTAAAACATATATATTTTAGAAAAGAAAATAAAATATTTATATGTAATTTCTGGTTAGAATAGTTTTATCTAATTTAAATTCCGAACATCAAAAGGCTCAACACAAGGGAGTATAGGGTTTTTTTTTTTTTTCTTTTTTGTATATATAGTGTTGGAAAATTTTTGGAATAAAAAATAAAGAGGTGAATAGAGTGTGGATCGTGGCCAAGCCACGTGCGGCCACGAGATTCATTCCACTTTACGTGGCTGGCTCGTGCCCATATCTAAAATCCCCCATGGGTTATATACACCATCTACAAGAATTCTTTTTACATTCAGCATGATATCTCTTCTCACACCTATTTTTTTTTTATACTTTATATAGGCGTTGCATACAATTGTTGGCCTCTTTATTTGCCTTTCAGAGCTTTTATTCTAAATAAAATGAATAAAACAAAAAATAAGGGTAAAGATTTTTAAAAAAAAATGTCCATCTGATGAGAAATAAACCAACTTATCATGAATAATAAGGAAATATATATCTGAAAATTCTATTAACTTCAAAAACCACACACGTAAATTATTTATCTTTGCTGTGTGAAATTTTTGTCTTAATTTATTCATCAGATAGTTGGTGGATGTACTACTTGTCAAGATGGTCATCTTTCGCATGATACAACTTATTCCACATTTACACACACATCAAAAGAACCAAAAGCTCTGTATAGCTATATATTCCTTGGGCTTTCCCACATGACATCAAAGGCCATCCATTAAAGATGACCATTCAAAAAAAAGATGACTCTAGACCCTCTAAAAAATTTTTCCAACAGAAAAAAAAATGTCTGTTAAAACCCTCAATCTCCAAAAATTGTGAACCATGAAATACTTTTTCAAAAAAAATATAGGTATATAAATAAATAATATAAAAGTTAAAGTGAAAACAAAAAAATAAAATAAATACTTTCATAAATAAAAGAGGAAAATATTTTTTTTTTTTTGTTAAAGAAAAAAATAAAATATGTAGTAGTTTAAAGTTGAGTAAAATATAGGTGAGATAAAGGGAGAACTGGGAGGGTAAAAAATTACATCTTTGCAAGTGTATACATGTATTTGAAAAAAAAAAGACAGTAAACTTTGTGAGTGATAGAGAAAAGTGTAAGTATATGCTTGTGTGTAAAAAGGTAAAGAAAAAAAAATAAATAAGTGAACAAGAAAAAAATGTTGTTACACTCGTCTTGCATCGATCGTAATACTACTCTTGAAAATCCATGTGCCAAGAGTTTTTATTTTCAAGCGTATCAAAAGTTTTCTACTAGTTTCCAATAATTCTGTACTCGTCGATACATCGCTCCATCGGTTCGACAAACGACACATACACGTAACTAAGCTTGTCTACCAACCAAAGATCAACTTTTTATGTATAAAAAAATAATAATTTAACAATTAATAATAATATTTTTTCATCGACAAAATAACAAAGTAGTTTGTAAACAAAATAGTTCAAGATGTTAACTTTCGAACCCGACTCCCAATAATTTATGAAAAGATTATTAAAAGAAAAAAAATTTCATTTTATTTGGTAGGGAGAAAATTTCCAAATCGAAGCGTTTTTATATAAATTTTTGATCGATTGATAATTTTAAAAGTTGCATAATAATATAGAGAGAACATTATGGTGGCGATAGTCAATCACGAGTCTAGACAAAGTACAATCGTTATATGCTCATACCTGGTACATTGGGGTTGAACCAGCATGCATTGCGTTACATATACATTTACCATGTATGAGAATGGATAACAGAGGCTGTCATGAGCATGCCTTCATGCTCCTCACCAGCATATACTCTGTTACTGCGGACAAAGGAAATTAATTATCAACACGTCAACCAGACCATACCTCTCTCTGTTGCATCATTTCCGTCTACCAAAATTTATATATTTCTATCAGTTTAATATATAGATGTATCGTAAGAAATAAAAAACAACAAACTCCAAAATCAATTATTAAACAAAAAAAAATATAAATTAAATTAACCTCAGGTTTTATGATAAATTCACAACTGTCTGTTTCATATTTTTCAAGTATAAAATTGATGTTCTACAAGTCAGTGTGTTGCGTAAATTGAAATGGATCAATCATTTTATAATGTAAGCCCATTAAAAGATATTGAATTTCAAAATATTATTTAACTAAATGTGTATGTATAAAAGGAAATTTTTTATCCATAAAGAATTTAAAATATATTTACGGTATAATATTTTGGTTCTTGCATAAACTTTGATGTGAAAAAAATTGTGGGTGTAGATTGGAGAGAGGAAGAGTTAAGTATCTCTCGATATACCATAAACTCATGTGAGTTAATACAGAGCTAGCTCAGGAAGGTTGTGTTATATATACAGGGGATTGTGTGGCCTCGAATGCATTCATATTCATGTGAGTATATATTTCCCAATTCAAATGCGTAATGCGTCCGTTCAAGGTAATTTGTATATTTTACTACGAGTCAATTCACACAAAATGTGAATAACAATGAAAAAAAAATGATAAATTGAATTGGTGTATATATTTCAGTTGTTTATACGAAAAAAATGAAACGATACATGGAAAATAATAGAAAACAAGAGAAAAGAAAGATAAAGATAGGAAGAAAAAAAAGATCTTAGTAGCTAAAACGATTTTTTTACTGTTTCTTTAATTAATAGATAAAGCAATACGTATGAAGCTACTTGGTAGTGGAACGACAAGTTTCCTTGTACTGTCGGTCATCGTCAGGTCTTCGAAGTGAATATCTAATGGTAAGATAATAATTAATTATTATTTCGCTCCAATATATTATAGCTGAAACTATTTTTGAGCTGTTTTTTCTATTGAATATATAAAGCAATACGTATGGGGCTACTTAGTTGTGGAAGGTTTCCTCGTACTGAGGTCATCGTCTGGTTTTTTAGAGGAACATTTAATTGTACAGTTATTTATTGATGCACAATTCTTTACATTTATCAATTTTATTAATTTTAATTTATCAATGCAACAAAAAAAAAAAAAGATGATGTTTGTTTCGTTAATTTTTTATCTCTGGGAATGATGCCAAAATTTTAACTATCTCTCTTATTTTTCGGATACGATTTTGACCCAAAAAGACAAGGTAAATTAATAAATTACAAAACTTTTTTACTTGGCTCAAAGCCGAATCGTTCGCATAAAAATAAGAGCGAAAGAGTGAACAAGAACGAGAGGGTCGAAATGATAGTAGGAGGTTTAGAAATAGACAAGGGTGCCAGAGCTTTAGCCGATCCTGATGCTTCGCTTCCGATGCTTTTATGCCGAGAACGTCGCCAGTTTCTACTATCAACTCATCCTTTATTTTTAAAAGCCGTGTATACTATTCTCGGAAAACCGATGATACTTATTCCCAATAATTTTCCTTCCCTCCCAAGACTATAAAAAAATATAAATAAAAATAAAATGAAAACTTGCGATACAAGCCAAAAAGCATACTGTTGCATCAAATATTCTCGAATAATTTTAGGCAACAAATTATCTTCTTTTTTTTTTTACTTCTCTATAGCGCGTATATTTTTACTGAAATAATGGTTAAACCAACAGAATGGAAAACTACTAAAGTATAAATATTATACACCGAGGCATTTATTATCCGTAAATTATTGGATAACGTGAACATAAATTTCTCAAATGTATACATGGATATTGAAATAATAACTTTGAAACTATGTCTGTTTAGTTATATTAAAATTAAATTGATTATTTAATTAATTTACAAACAAACCTTGACAGCTCAATTGAATTAATGATATGTATTATCGGATTGTCGCATCATTTGGTCATGAAAATACTTCAATTTACATCATTGATGTGTTAATAAAAATTAATATAAAAGAAAACAAAAAATTTTAATTAAATCAATTAGTACACTGATTATTATGATAAAAAAAAAAACAGTACTACCTCTGCCGTAATTTTTAACACCCAATCCGAGTGATGAGATTGTAATCGGATATACAGATATATGTCTATAGCGAAAAAGGGAATTGAAAGTTTGATAGGATTTAAATGAAAGAGATTCGTTGCATAATTAGGGTATCGCGATTCGCGAGGCGTCAGCACGTCGCCTTGACGTCGACAAGAACAAGGACAGTCACTTATAAGCCTCTTTTATCCAGTAATTAGCCTCAGAATACTGAAAACTTATCATTTTGTCTGATCACGTTTTGAGCACCACTCATTTACAAACTCAATTTTATTATCAAACTTGATCATTTTATTGGAATTATTTCATCATATTTTAACTATTTTCTTTTATCAATTTGGATAATAATAATTATTATTATTATCAGCTTTTTTTTTTTGTTTTAATTTAACCCAACCTATCGGTTGGTAATTAATTAACACCAGCACTAACCAATAATTATCGAAATGAAAGATTATATCAAGAGCTTATTTATTAGTACTCTGATACACCAATGGGGTGGATGTATATATTATTGTTCGATGCACCAACCCGTATACACATAACAATTTACAATATACACATTACATATCCACATGTATATAAATATAACCAAACCGATAGTGTATCCACACATACCCCTTGCTTCTCTCTCCCTGCCTTTAAAATCCCTAATTGATTCATAAATTAATTCATTTTTGGTACTTGCGGATATGCTGAACTCATTGTAAAACCTCGCTCAAATGAAACTCCAATAGAAGCTGAATATATTTATATATTAACAAATGCTAACTTTTCTTTAAATTTTATTTATGACTTTTAATTATATTTTGTATTTTTTTTTTGATATTGTATGTCGGGTTTTTATAGATTTATTTACTGGAATTAATTATTGTAATTTATGTTGTTGTAGTTATTATCTATTTACATGATAAAATTCCCTAAAAAATATCTAATAAACATTTCTAGAAATTATTTACGAAAATTTTTTAGCTGCTTTTTTTCACCATGACCTCTTGATTGTTTTATACTTCGAGAACATATGCTTACAATGTTCTACTTTTTTTTCTATTTTTTTTCTCTTTTTTCCTGGAAAACATTTTCCCCCTAGCCAAAAACCAATGCCTCTGGTATCGATAATTATGTGCCAATTAAATTTAACGAGTGTCCATTATTTCGGTCTGCGAGCATTGCACGTACGACTGCCACAACTAGGAATCTAAAACCCTCGCTGAATGCCATCCGTTTTATCCTCTCAACTTTCATTTCCTTCATTTCTCTTCTAGCTTGTTTATTTCCCCTTTTTTAGCTCCAAATACTGTCCTTACTCAATGGCTCATCGTCTCACATACATTTATCCTTTACGATCAAAAATCGTTCTTCAAGACCAATTTTTTTTCTCACTCGTAACATTGGAAAAGATCGAAATCCAATTAATTTTTAATATCTCTCGGGCACTGAAATTGAGCACGAAAATATTTGATAGAAAAAATAGAAAAAAAAATGAATCGTAATAAAAATCTCTGGTAAAATTTATATGCCCAACTGGTAAATATTCTTTCGAATTTAAAAAATAATCATATTTGAAAATTAATTTGATTTTTTTTTAATCATCCATTCGTGGTACTTTGAATAGCGATGAATTTTCATTTTATTTTTAATTTCTTTTGGAATTAATTGCACATTGAAATCAAAAGAGAAAATACTCATAATTATATGACAATTAATAAAAATAAAATATATACAAACTATGTTTTAAAAAAATTAGACAATAACAATATACAAAATGACACATACAAAACATAGAACATATTGTAAAACATATTCATGCAATGTGGTTTTGTGGCGGTATGAAATTATGCTATACCAAATTGTAAATTATTTTTATAATATAATATTAGAACAATGTCACCACAAGCCAGATTGTTTCGTCTTATAACTAATTCAGGTTGCTCAACCACAAGCTTATGCCAACGAGCGTTAACGTTGCTTCGTGGTCATTATAATATCTTTTTTGTTATTCCCTTGTGATGCTTTGCCCCTCTTGGATGATGATGACCCACTATAGACCGACTTTACCCACAATATCATTGATTTACTAAAGGATAATAATTTCAGCAAAAATTAATATAAACAACACGACGAGCAATAATCTAAAAATATTTTCAATCCGGTTTTTCGATTGCCTAAACGTTTACTGTCTTGTCGATTTCATTTATTAAATTCAAAACAAATTATTAAAGTTAAGAGAAAATAAATCAAAATGTTATTTTATTTTTATTATATTTTGTCTTTCGGAAATTTTGTTGGCAAATTACTTGTGACCCTTCAATCAAATGCCTCGGTGAAGATACAAAAAGTATATAGAAAAAAAAGGGTTAAAAAAAATCGGATTTTGTGCCTAACCGACGAGTCAGGTAAAACGAAAAACGTGCACGACATTCGCATGTGAAATGTATACGACTTTTACAATTCTTGAATTCTTTAGTTTCACGTAGCGTAAAAAGAGAAATATTTTAAATTCAACAGACTCGTTTTCTTGGATGGAATTTTCGTTTTAAAAATCATTCTCAAAAGTTGAATTTTTTATTCAATGATTTTTATGTATGTAGATATTTCAAGAGTGATGTCTCTTGGTTCATAAATTTTTCATTTCTTTTTTTCTAGTTTTGGGTAATATATATTCATATTAAATCAAATAATCTTACCCAATAAAGCTGAAATCCTCAGCTGATGTAGAGAACAATTATAACAATTAATTTATGAAAAATTATACTTATTTTTGTTGTTTTTTTGAAGGCTGAAAAGTTAGTACGTTTTTATTTTAAACTCAGGCAGTTTTAGAGAAAATTGAGGGACTACACAAGAGGAAGAAGGTAATAGAGGTACAAACACACAGAAACTGGCCACTAAACACCTAACAACCAGCATCAACAGCCAACATCGAACACCGATAAACCAATGAAACTAAACCAACCACAAGTCACATTGTAACAAAACTCAGTGAACAGTGATATAATTAAATGCAAATAATATATATCAATATACATACACATTATTAAAATATTAAAAACAATTTATTTATTTATTTATTCAACAAAAAATCAAATATATCAACAGACTTTGAAAATAAAAATATCAAATTATTTATAGCAATAAAATTCGACGACACATTGCAGCCTTTTTTTATTTATTTTTAAAATTCAATAAATAAAGCTTTAAATTTTGATATGATTAATTTGTTTTCTTTTAATTTTATTTTCAACAAATTTAATAAACAATCGATAAATTCATATTTTCAAATTATTGAATATATAAATATTGTTGAATAAATAAATAATAAATAAGAGCAAATATATTTTGACAGGGAGTTAGACACTTTAAAGATGTTTTGTTCGTTTTTTTTTTAATTATTTTTTTTTCCATTCATAACGTACCACATTAAGTACATCGAGAACATAGTAGATGAGTTCTTGTTACATTGTGTGTTGTGGTCGTGGCAAGAAGAAGAAGAGATGAAGGAGGTGTGCGGCGTCCCCGGCCAGCCGGTCGCCCGTCACACCCTGAAACAGAATAATATTGTCATACTTCCATCTAATTTGAAAATCACGTATAAGCCAAATTAAAAAAAAGACATTTATTTTTCAAAAAAAAAATATATATCAATTATCCCAGCTAACCACAAGTTTCCTGTTAGTATTTTTGGTTAATTTTTCTATCTAATAAAGATTTCTATAAACTATTTCCAGAAATATTTGAAAGCAATTTAATTTTTACCATTTTAAATAATTTATTATAATAAAAAACAATAAATTTCATTTAAATTTGCTCATCAAAAATATATTTAAAATAATTAAATGTAATTTATATTCAATACAATTAAAATATTGTTTAAATATATTTTTAATTTGAGTCAAGAAAATAATTTGATTCATGTCAAAATTACAAACTTCATTCAAGTATATAAAGTTAAATGTAATTATATTTTTAGCGATACAGTTAAGTACTTGCCAGATAAATTATCTTTCTGAGAAACTGTTCAAAACTTCATTTGTAACTACGAGCGTTGTAATATCAAACTGAATACATTGGAAAGATTATACTGAGCACAGTTAAAAGTATATGTGCATTTAATGCACTAATGTAGAATTTCTTTGGAAAGGGTTCACTCTTGTTGTACATTTCAAAGTTCTCTTTGTACATTATATATATACAAAATTTAAACATATTCATAATAAGAAAATTGGACAGCCAAGCAAGCCTCAAAGTACTTAGTTAAATCCATCTTCATTTTATCTTAAATAAAATTTAAAAAACAAAAAAATCTACCTCTTTTATTCAACGAAACAAAAAAATTTTAAAAATTCATTATTCTCATTTTGTTTATAAAGTAAATTAATTATTTTCATTTGAATAAAATCAATTATCAAATAAATAAAATAAATTTAGATGAATAAATAATTTGCATATTTATTTTAATGTGCAACTTGCTAATTTGATAAACATTGTTGACTGATATCGAGTTATGCATAATAGCAAACACATGTATAATGCTAAATGTTCGTTTAGAGGACCAATAACCATGCTGACTGCATCAGCATTAGTTCTCTAGTCAACAATGAGCATTCCAGTAAATAATCTAGCGACAAACACTGCTGACAAGGCAATGGTCACATGAAATTGTGTATTCTCTCTTCTGTTGGGACAGATGGTTAAAATATACCTAAAATAAAAGGGGGTGGAAATTACGGGGAGATCAAATGCAGAATATATAGAGAGCATGTGTGTCCAGAAATCAAAAGGAGCTCTATGTATAATACTCATGTGGTTAAAGCACATTTCTATGCTACAATGCTTATTGTGTGTGTTGTATGTACTGTGTGCACTGTCAGCCAGTACATTCGTTTGAATTATACAGTTGCTTTAATAAAGACGCCTACTGTACGCAATTTTGTCTGCACTAAAGTTGACCATTTTTTTTTACACTTGTTGTTTGGGTATTGTTTAATGCAAGCTCGTTGGAAAGGCTTGTTTAAAAAAGACGCTATGAGCCTAGAATTAGATTCCTACATAAGACTTTTTTGTATTCCATATATTTCATGAGTGTCAAAACACTCATAAGTATTACATGCAACTGTTGGTAAAGTTAATGCAAATTTATTTCTAATTTTTTTTTCCATGATAAAAATTCTTCAAGTTATTTCAAGGATATATCAAGCCTTTTTCATCAACTTTTTTTTTTTTATTAATTATATCATTGATTATTCACTTTTTCAACTGAAATTGTGGATTTTTTTTTTATTTTTAACTTACGTCATTTGTCCATGAGTCTTTTCATCAATTGCATCATATACTAGCATTCAGTCAATAACGATAAATTAAATGTAATAATATATATCACAAATAAACCTTGTAAAAGTGACATAAAAAAAATAAAAAAATTACATCGTTTGCCTGAATGATATTATAAAAATAAAAATGAAAAAAAAACCCAGAAAAATATAAAATTTATACAGCGATTATATTTGTCTTAAAAAACAAATATAAAAAAAATTTTTTCATATTAAAAATTCCAGTCTAAGCGCATATCTCATATCCAATTTCTTGTAAAAAAAATTCATGGATGGTATTTCAAGAATCCTAAAGTAATATAAGAATACGTGAAATACTTTGGTCGAGTTAAGATAGCCACACAAATTTTATGTCTTATGATAAATTCTATCTTTATAAAAATAATAATAAAAAATATACATATCTGAGACATCATATGTGATATTGAGGAAGGTAAAATATAAATAAATAAATAAAACTGTAGACCCTTAAGTTATTCCAGACTATACTTGTGCAAGGTGAATGAACTTGGAAAACATTTATACATATATAGTGTGTAGGGCTTTCCAAAACATTCAGGCTCCAGGCGACAGGCCTGTCAACCACACAGACTTCATCGTTACATTTCAAAAAGCAACGATGAAATGGTTAACTAAAATTGCTACATGACCCTGTCACTGTCAGCTATTTTATTTTCATTTTACTAACTCTATACTTTTTCACCAAAAACCATTTTCTTTTGTTCTAAATGATTTTCATTTTTTTAATTTTTTTTCAATGATAAAAATATTTTATTTAATGTAAAATATTAATTAAACTATTTATTTAATTATTAGTAATTTACAGCTTTTTTTTAACGACTAAATTATCCAGTGTTTTTAGTTTTTTGTTTTGAAATATTCAAGTCGTTTAATCATCAAGAATAATTAATAGAATTGAATTTAAACTTGTCGCCAAGATGATGTATCTGGATACTGAGATTGTTCACAAATTGGTTCACATTTGGTGCCTCTAATAATATCGTTAACATTACCTTTTATAATTCTGAAATTGATTTCATCAATTTTACGATTTTTATTTATCGTTTTTTGTAAACGATTTGTATTGAACCATAGTTCTTCATCACCTGCTTGGTTTTTAATAACTTTGATACCACTAACATACTGAAGTGTTACTTCATCGAATGCAAGTATTTCAATATTATCCCAAGTAAATGGTCTATCAATATTCCAGCATGCAATTGATGTTAATTCAGCTAATTGAAAAAATAATACACCTTTCTTAGACATTGCCTGAACACCAGCTTGACTTTGTCTCTTGACAATTGATTCAAACACAATTGGCTCTTGAAATTCACCAAATTTTAAACTATCAACACTTGAAAATTTTTGATAAAAACTTGCCAATGAATTGAAGTATAAATATCTATAAAAATTAAAAAATCCAATTATAATAAATCCAAGTATTTTTTATGGACTTTATTATAATTTATTGTGATTGGTTATGTGGTATCATCAAAAAGTTGATGAAAAATGAAAAATAAACTACAGTAAAACTGCATTTTAAAAAATACAAAAACGAGGAAATTAAAAAAAAAAATGAACGAGTTTATATACCCAATTCCAACTAGTCCCATTCAATACCAGTTATATAGACAAAAGAATAAAAAAAAAAAAACAAAAACTGGAAGGTTAATCACCATGAATTATCGATACGTTGAATAACCAGTTTCGTTGTCGATAGATGGCTTGGCTTTCGCCAGATATATAACGAAACAATCGTATTGAACGTGCTCGTACATACAGTCACATACCACAGGGGGATGCATGAATTTTTCATTGAATTGGAAAATTGATGTATGTGTATGTCATATACGAGATGAAAAAAAAAAACAAATTGAAGAACTTAATTGAATTCATATATTTTTAAAATTCACCTGTTTTTAAAAAATCCTGGTGGTGACAATGACATACCAAGTGTACCATCAGTTAGATCAAACGTTTCACCAGCAATTGTCATATTTTCAGCTTCAATATTTGGGCCAAATGCATTACCACGCGTATTATTAATTCTGAATGATCTATCTTGTTGTAAATTATATATAACTAAACCATGTCCAGATACATCAGCAATATATAAATATGTATTTTCACATTTATCAATGACTTCGACAATTGGTGTTACCAATGATGATTCACCATATAATGTTTGATCAGATGGTACGATATATTGATGGATCAAACGATCAGTAAATAAATTGAATATCATAATTTTTGTTGGACATACGACTTTGCCAGCAATTGTACCAGTATCAACAACCCAAAGTCTATTGCATTCATCAATCTGTATTGTGAAGTTAAATATTATTTTTAAGTAATTATTATTTTTTCAATTTTATCTAATCATTTACCGCAATTCTGTAGACAGATACAAGTTTACTGCAATCATTGGGAGTATGCCATGACCAGTGTGGGTAGGGAGTGAGCAGTGGACCCCCAGGACCATCAAGATTACTAATTAATGATAGTGTTATTGGTGTACCATCAAGCCACTGGGGTGTTGTTACAAAAACACGTCCACTTGTATCCTTGTCAACATCCTGGGTGATTGGATTTAAAGGTATGTAATTTTTTTTAGTTAATGGCACATTTGGCCATACCCAGTCTAAATATTTCCACTGATAATGTACACCAAGACCAGCACAATCAACCAAATTTACAATACCTATCACTATTATTAACGAAGTTATTATTAACTTCATTTTATATAACTTTTATTGGACTATTGAAACTGTTCAACACTTGGTACACCTTCACTTGTCTACGCTCGTTGGTACACTGTGATGTGGTAAGTGAAAATTGTTGATTAACTGGTACATACAAGTGTGGGAAATATTACCACCACTATTAATCCACCACTTTTTCCTGGCCTCTAATACACATATTTATCTTACGTCAATATGTAGATATATTTATTTTTATTTTAATAATAAACATATTTTTTTATAACCTTCGCACAATGCATATGATAATATTGTCAAATAAATTTTTGTTTGCTGAATTTTTGTCGATAATAAACAAATAATTTATAAAGATTGTGATGAATTTCATTTTTTTTTTGCTTGTTGTTACAGTTGATTGCAAAATATTATATACTTTTCGTTAATTTTTTATTGTTTATTTAATAATACGCTTTAAAAATATAATAAAATTTAAAATTTATTCAATAAATTATAAATTAATTTATTGATGCACGAGTTTTAATTTTAATTATTTATTTTCAAAGGTGTTTTCTTGTTTTAATATCAAGGACAATATGATAATTATATTTATCTGATAGATTTTATATTTTTAATTTAAAACTAAATTAAAAAAAAAAAAAACAAACATACTAATAAATCATAACAATTATTTTAACGCCAATTAAATGACTAAATCACCGTTTGATTCGACAAGTTTAATGAGTTAAATTGAGACCGGAAATCAAGCTCAACACTTTGACAATTTCAAACAATAATCAATCAATTTAATAGAAAAATAAATGCTATCATTTGGCTATTTATTAAAAAATAATAAATATATATTTATAAATGATAGCTGATAAATATTATCATCATATTTTCTTGGATAATGACAATGTTACTAAAATATTATCGAGACAATTGGAATAATAATAAATTGTGGTTGGCCTATTTCACTTGGATACCTGATGGGTGTGTGTTCATAATGTAACTGTCGATTGACAGTATTGGTAGTAAACATGTGTCAACACTATTGAGTGTATCCAAAGACCATTCTCTCATTGACTTGATACGCTTGACTCAACCAACAACTGGTTTAAATAAACACATTTCAAAAACGCCTATTATTATTAAATAAATAAAATTAAAAAAAAAAAAATCAGCTCTTTGGAAAAATAGACAATTTCCGGTTCACGTACCTCATGAAATACTAATAAAGATTTTCAATAAAAAAAAAAACAAATCAAATTTATAGAACCTTGAAAAAATTGATGAATATCAAGTCGTGAGAATTTTTTTATTTTATATTTATTTACTTTTGTGTAGCAAATATGCACAGAAGCAAAATATGGTAATGAAAAAAAAATTATGATTTGAATAATTAGAAAAATAATAAACATGAATAATTTGTTTATATATTTTTATGAATTTTAATGGCACGTGCAGGTGGTCAAATTATTAAATTGGGATATCATACGTGTGCAGTGAGTAAAAGGCGGAACTCGTAAGTAGTTCTTTGGCACGACGAAATTGTTATTTCTCACAGTTATTACAACGAGCACGCAACGACACCATAAATGGTTAAATTTTTTATCAACTTTTTACTCAAGTTGCTTACGTATTTTTATTGTTAATTATTTTGTGTAAAAAAAAAAATGTATATTGTTTATTAGAAGTCATGAAAAATTATTTAGTTTTTGTTTATTTTTTTTTTTCAACTTTATAAAGAATCAAATTATATTCAAAATTCTCATGATTATTTTAATTGGAATAGTATTATTTTTTTTATATTGCATAATTTTAATTTGCATGAAAAAATAAATTTTTTTAAATAAATAAAATAACGGACATTAAATAACCTTATCTGTGTTTGTTTGTGAATCTAAATGTCACGCTTCGCTGAAATTATATAAAAATCAACTTGGATTTTATTTGATCTACGCATGACGTGGGTTTTTTTTTTTAAAATGAATAATGAAAAGAATAATAATGATAAAAATTGAGTATTTAAATTGATTTTTAAATACTATTCCCGACATTGGTTATTGAATTTTGAAATGTTATGGAAAAGTGAAAACGTTTAAATTAAATTCATTGCAATTTGTTTTTTTTTTTTGCAAATATTTAATTTTCAAACCGGTTTTTCACTAATCAAATAGAACATTTTTTTTATTTATATATTTTCTGGTTATTACATCATGTGTAATATTTTATTGAAATAATTACGATATGAATTTATGACACATGATTGAAAGTAACGAAAGAGAAAATATAAATTTTTTTGATCTATGAAAAAGAAAATAAATTGATATGATGATTTTAGCCCGAGGCTTGTGGAAAGTATTAACCAAAAATAATTCAAATAAAGATAATAAAAAATACCGATTCAATTATCTTTTAGTTTATAAAAAACAAAAAACTTTATTAAAATTTATTTTTCAATTCTAAAATGAATTCAATTTAAAAGACAAAAAAAACTCAGTTATAAAATATTTTAAAACAAATAGTTTAGCAGATATTTTTTTTCTTTCGAAATTGTTGAAATAAAATTTAAAAAAATCCTAAATATATTTCTTGCAATAAAACAATATTTTTAAGTTTGTAAATGTTTAGATTATTTGAGTTTATAAATACCGATCGAACAAGATAAATTGAATCGAACTTTTGAATGACTTTTTCCCCGAAAAAAAAAACAATAAAAAAACAATAAAAAAAATAAAAAGCCAGTGAAAATAAAAAATTTAAGAAAATAAAAAACCTAGTTTTTTAAGAATTTTTACGAAAAAAAAAAGAAGACAAAGTTGTGCCTCTTCTACGGTAAAAACAGTTCTTTTCTTAAACTGAGTTTGGTAAAGCCCTCGTATAAGTTTTGAAACGTACGAAAAGGGTGATTGCGATGAAGACCATAGAAAAAAGGGGGTTTAAAAGATTTATATATATATATTTTCAAGAAAATGTGGCATCTTAGGGTAGTTGTAAGAGTGCAAGGGCAAAGGCGCCGTAAAAGTTGGTGAAGTCGATTTTGCAGTTGAAGTTGGTAATGCGATTTGTGCTGGAATAAATAGTTAGAGACTTTCTCAACCCCTTTTATTTTTTTTTTTTTATTCCTGTCGATTCACCCCCGTATATATTCCATCTCCCTCACATTTATATATAATTTTTTTCATACATTTTTTGACTGCCATTCATTTTGCTTTGCTTGACTTTTTTTATTATTTTTGTTAACATCAGCCTCCATCGATAGGCTATCCAAGTTGAATTTTGTGTCGCAAACACGTCTACCTTGGGATGTCTACGTACTGAACGTGACATCGTTATTCCAAATTTTTTTTCGAAATTTTCTTGCTACTTTTCTTATGTCATTTTTATTCTCGCTGTTTTTCATTTTACGAGCACTATTTTAACTTATTTCTTTCTATTTTACACAATTTTTTTGTGACGAAAAGCTCAAAGTTCAGAGCTTGCAATGAGCCATAACGAGTCGTCTTATCCATATGGATCACATTGCATGAATCAAAATCATAGACTTTACAAAAGTGACTTTAATATAAATAATAAATATGAAATATACCAATACATATAGGTTAGGATTTTTTTTTCTGTAAGGTAATGGTTAGATGTACTTTTTTTATTTGATAAATCTTGAGAAATAAAAGGTACATCTTCAAGATTCATTCAAGGAAAAAAAATAAAATATCAAAAATAGATATAGATATTCATTTTGCATTTGGTTAGGATAATGGAAAAAAATCGGAGAACAAGACGTTGTGAATTCGTGACTTGGAAAATGATTTGCTTCCGTTTTTTCAATTTGAATTTCAGTACACCTGGGATATGAGATGCTCAATTCCTTTGAGTCTCCAATAATGCTTCAATGCATTCGATACGCTTACTATATATTCACTACAGATCTTTTCAATTTATTCTTTTCTATATTCAAAAAATAAAAAATACATGTACACCATGTATGAAGTCACAAAAAAAATAAATAAATAAAAAAATTATATGTATCAGGATGGAAAATGATATGCATAAATCATACTCGAAATATAATTTTAAATTGAAATGAAAATTATATTTCAATTTGTAACTTTTAGGAGTTTTTAATTATATAAATATTTTATCTAATATTTTGTGAGAAAAAATAATGTTAACCTTCTATTTCTTCAAGTACAGTTTGATAGTTAAATATATTAAATTGGGAGGTTTCCTTATTTTACCTGCTAATGTGAGATAAAATAATTAAAAGAAAGTTTTTCTAAACCATTTGTATGAGCAATAATAAGCTAAAGTTGTTTTTTTTTTTACTTTTTTTTTGTTACCACAAAGTGATAAACAACCTATGTTTATTTTTACCCCAAGCACAGTGTTTTTTTTCCAGCACCTCTGTGCGAACCAACATTCAGCTCTTTTTTTATTTTAATGCTAGAATGTAATCTAGACGATGAAAACTTACGCTAACTAAACTGTTAATAGCAACCGCGTGTGTTCGTAATGAGTACGAGTGGTTACTTAATCCCCAAGAAAATGAAACATTTACCATGAGGTGTATTTGTTCATATTTGTGTTTAGTATTTTATATGTATTTATATATATATATGTATATGTGTGAACACGAGGATTCGCAATTCAAGAAAATCTGTTACAATTTGCAATAAACATTAGTTACATTTTACCAGATATTATTTTAAAAAGTTTACGATTTAGAAAGCTAAAATAGTTTCATCTGTGCGGAAAAAATCTCGTTGGGCAAGAGGATTAAGCTAAGAGCAGATATGCGCAAAAACGGCTTTTTTCACACATGCATAAACGTGTAGTTCACGTCATCACTTGTGATTTCACCTTAAAAAGAAGAACCAATCACAGGCCATTAGACACGACACGTATCCTCAAACCTACAGATGACCTCAGTAAAAATCTTCAGTTGGCAATGAACCTTCGCTCAGTTAGCATCAGCCTACTAATTTTTATCAAAATATAAATACTATATACCGTCATTTATATATTGATACTCATTATAAATTTATAAAACCGTATTATCAATAATACAAGTATATTTATTATAACTTAAAATAAATCAAAATTAATTTAAATTATTCTCAACGGAGCATCATTATGTCACAATCAGAAGTAAGTATCTTTAAACAACTGTCGCCATTTTGAATAATTATTTATTGAATATAAATAAATAAATAGCTTGGATATAAATTGAAAAAAGCATTGTCTAATATTTTTTTCTTTATTTTTATCTGTTACAGATGGAAATTGAAAGTCAAGAAAGTCGTCTTCAAACAAGACTTTTGTTGAAACGCACAAAAAAATTCAACTGGGGTTCTGTCAGGTCATCGCAGAAGAAGAACATTGAGGAGGAAAATCAACAACCAAAATTAGCAATGAGGAAGCTTAATGAAAATAGTTTACCGATAAAAACATCTCAATTATCAGAATTATTTTTAAAAATGGCAGATTTTGATTATTTGGTAAGCCAAATTAGTATAAAAGAAAAAGAAAATGGAATTCCTAACCTGCCTGATATCATTATTCGGTGTAAACACTGTAATACACCATTTTTCAATCAACAACTACACAAAATGCATCTTAAGGAAAGTCACAATATCATCATCGAAGATAACCAAACTAATTCAAATTTATAAATAATTTATTGAAATCAAAAACGTACTTAAATTGTAACTATATATGTAATATCAAATAATTTATTTAATGTCAATGTTAAGCCATCTTATGTAACTAGTCTTATGTAATTTTTTTTTATCAATATATTATAAAACAACAAACTAACAAAAAGCTCTGTGTTGGTGTATAATTTATTTTCCTCTTTCCCACAAATTATATTTAAGTATCAGATAAAGAAATTAAATAATAAATATCATTAACAACATTGTCGATCATGACATAACCTATAAAAATCTTCAAGAAGTGAAGACGACTTATCTTTCTGACGTTTAAAATTAATTTCATTAAGATATTTGAATCGATTTAATAGAATAATGATAAATTCATTCTTTTAGCTGAGAATACATCACCCTGGGATTTCATTTGACTTTTTATTATTTTTTTTTATACGAGAAAAAAAAAAAGCAAGTGCATCTTGAAAGTTAGAAACACAGGTGAATATAGCTTTATGGTTGAGAGACAGCTGGTTAACAAGGACTCGAAAAAATCTTGCTGTACGGATCAAGGGTGATTTATCACAGTGGTAAAGCACGGTACATTTGGCCCTCAGGACATTTTTTTTTATACTCTGTATCTATATATATATATTTTTTACTACTACATTTTCTCTTTTTTTTCTATCGTAAAACGCGCATTGTATCTCTCCTGATAGCTTAACCCCCTTTTCGTAAAACTTTTCTTTCGTCTTTGACCCATGAACATGCGCTATAAATCGATCTTGTACTGGTGAAAAATTTTTCAACTGTAAAAATAGGATAAAATAATTTTCACCTTAGCAGAGATAAATTGACATCTTTTTTATATATTTTTTTATAACCTCCAAAGTGGATAGACTCGAAAAAAAAATACGTCAAGTATTTATTTAAAATACAAAGGAAAATTTAAATTATTTCCAGTTTACATAATTAAATTAGTCATATTTTTTGTCATTACACTTGTGTAAATACAGACATGTTGATAATTACTTTACCTAAAATAAAACGAGTATCATGATAAAATTTGTGGGGCAAAAAAATATTGATAATTTATAGTTAAAATGTATGCAAGGACAAATATTTTTATCATTAAACAATCTCAGCTTTGTAAATAAGTAAAGCTACGTATCAAAATAATTAATTTAATGATAAAAAAAAAAAAAAATACATGAAATTATATTTGTAATTTTAAATCCAACAAGATAAAGGTATTTTTGTTTTCCCATTTCTTCTCAAACACACTAAAAAACCAATTAACAGATAGACTAAAAAAATTGAAAAAAAAAAAAAAACAAAAGCAATTTAATTGTAAAATAAATATCTAATCTTGGTTAACTTGCCAGATCGAGTACGACAGTAATGTTTTATCTTAGCGTGACACAAAACGTGACTCGAGTACGATCGAATTTTCCCACTTATTTGAAGCTCTCGAGTGTACAACGATGGGAATGGTTTACAGCCGATCAACCCGACGGTATAATCATCAATTTAAAGTTCGTTACGAAGAGTCGATCGATTGCCAAAGGGATGCGAAAAGTTGCTCGAGGGTATAGAATTGGATAAGAAATAACTAAAAAAAGGTGAAGAAATAAAAAGAACTGGTTTACTATAAAGAGTGTGCATTGAAAAAAAAAAAGACAAAAATGAAAATGCTTTCTAAAAGAGGTTACCAGGAAGGAAGACAGAAAAGACGCAATGGAAATAGCCAAGTGCTTTTGGGGAAAATTTTATAAGGAAAGTTTAGGGCTGTAAAAAGAGAAAAGACAGAAAAAAAATGAAAAGCAGAGGAAAAAAGTGGTTGGCCTGATTGCTAGGCGGATCGCAACGGTGATTCAAAGTAATCTACCGATTCTTGTTATCCTCTCCCCAGTTGGGTGGACGAGTAATAACCCTTCATGAGGGTCGTTTTTCGCGGTGTAGCTTTTCTCGTCGAAATACCATATCGATTATTCACTACTATATACACACAATTCGAATATATAAAGATAATTTTTTTCCCTCTTTCAACGACACAAATGTTTGACTTATTCTTCGATCAATCATCAAGTTTTTTTTCACAATTTTATTTGAATCAACAATGATAAAGACAATCAAAGCTTTTGTTTTGACTTTAAATTTATTCATTTTGTTTTAATTATAAGATAAAATATATTATCTAAATGAAAAATGAATTAACGAATATATGAAATTTCAATTTATTATTAATCGTTAAATTTATGTGCACCATATCAAATATTTAATCATGAAATCTACATTTATTTGTTTTTTTTTTCAACGCCATTGCAGATTATCTACAGCTTTTATTCTGATGAGAATAGGGGTTGTAATCTTTCCGAACAAAATTACATCTGACGTGAAACGTAGACCGTCAAAAATTGAGATATAAAAAGTATTATTTAAATTTTCACACCAGTGTCCTTTTTTAAAAAAATTTGGCGATCTTTCATCGCGATATTTTTCTACCATCCTCACACACAACACAAATAATGTGCAAAACTTTTTTTTTTTTTTGTATTTGTTATGACTCTATTATTTATTCCACTTTTGTATATACCCCTAGTTTTTTGTTTTTTTTTTTTTTTATTCCGTGTTGTTCCCAAATAAAAAAACTCAAAGACTTGAAATTCATCCGAAGCAATGTCACATGCAGTATACTCTGTTATTCCACGATGCATAAATTTACCTGGCATTGTTTCAAGCCGATTAAGTCCGAGCCTGTGCGCGTCGACCAAAGGGCTACGTTGAAACAGCGAGGAAAGCCAGTAGAAAACGAAAAAAAATAAAAAAATCCTTTGAAATAATAATAAAAAAAAAAAATTTATACAAAAGAAAATATAAATAAAGAAAAAAAAAATAAACAATGAATAAGAAAGGTAAAATACACTAACCCACCCCTAGCAAGTTCTGAAAAGTTGGGAATAGACCGATAAACAAGAGGTCCCCTATTCATGGATTTTCTCGTTTGTATCACGAAGGGTATAAAGAAAAATATAAACACAAAAAAATCGAAATAAAAATATAACCCTACAATCGAGATAAAATGAAGAGAAGAAAAATAGAAAAGTCAAAGTTGGGGTAGTAGTTGAAGAAATAAAATAACACTGTAGGATTGTATCTTTGAACAAAACAATCAATCTCTTCTTAATGAACTCTTAATTATTTTGAAGACATGTTGTAGGGTAAAGAGGAGGATAAAAACTGTCTCATATAACTGCTAAATAAAATACGTTTATTCTACTGTACATTGTTGAAAAAAAAAAAAAAAAAAACATGGTAAATAAATTGTTGGGGCTCAGTATACTTTCGCCAAAAGATATAGAAAAAAATAAAGTCAGTAAACATAAAATAAAATAAGAAGAAAAGTACTTGGCTTCTCCACAGAAAATACAGCAACAGTAAGAAATGAATGGATTTATTTCATCAGCCAATAAAATTATTCTTTGATTATATTTTAAAAAACAATTTAAAGTTTTCTTATTATCTTGACATGAGTTATTGCTCTAAAATGAAAAAGTTTAATTTTATATTATAAAGCTCAACGTGATAATACAATAATGATTTCAATTACAAAAAAATAAATATACATGAGACTTCAAAAGTCATTAGAACTTAAAATGATATTACAAATAATTTGTATACACATACTGCTGATATCTAGTTTGTGAAAATGAAAAACAAAAAAATAACCACATTGGTAATTCTCTAGAGGATTTCTAGAAACACGTTTTGCTCTGTTCTTCTTTTCAAAAGTATATACAGACAAACATATCTTATCATGAAACTACTGTAACTGTTGTACACACTGAATATTCTACTGTTAAAATGAGACATTCACTAGAAACATGAGCTTTATTTCGACAAAACATTGTTCGCAAAAAAAAATGTCAAAAAAAAAACAGTAATATCTTCTTGCAGCTAGTGGGGAAAAAAAATTACATACATTTTAAACAATAGATTTATTCCAGCTGATAACAGATTTAAATTATCATACCTTTAATAATAATCAAAATAATAAATGTGCTTTTGCTTGTGAGAGATTAAAAAATTATAATATACACGTTTTTTTTTTAGTACGAAATAAATTAAATACGTAGAAAAAAAATGATTATAAATTGTATTAAATAATTTTCAAGTAATATTTGGAAATTAAAAAATTTTTAAATTCATTTGTTCTTTTATATCGACCACGATGTTACATGTCACGGTCAAAAATCAATAATGGAAATCATAATAATATACGTTAAAAATTTTTCAAACGATATTACTTTGAAAAACAATTCTCACCACGAAAAGAGAATTATTATTAATCTTGTTTCTTCAAAGGATGACCTTCAATGTGGTGAAGGAGTATTTCCGAACTGAATAGTTAAAAAGAAAAAATGTTGATAGAAAAAAAGAGGCTGATAAAGAATAAGAGAAAAAAATCGATTGAAAATTAGTTAGTTCAATTGAAGCTTTATGAGAAAGAAAAAAAAAAAATGGCTTTCAGACTTTGATGAGAAAATGAAATTTCCTTTTTATCTTTTTCTTTTTTTTTTTTACATACAAATACCTTTTGTTCATTTTATTTTAATTTATTATTATTGGATTTATTTTCATAATGATTTTACTTTGTAACTGAAAATTTATTCAATTATTTTTTGGATAAAATAGTTTATTCAAACTTTTTAATTTCATTAATTCTAAAATAGTTAAATTTTATAATTTTAAATAAAAATTCATTGGAATAATAAAAATTTAAAAAGAGAGATAGGTCTTTTGTTTAATATAATCTATAAAACACAATTGACAGTTTTTCAAAAATAGTTGAAAGACCTTATTGTCATTGTTTTAGCTACAAATGTTGTCGTGTTAGTTGTCTTGTCACATACACATGTGTTCTCATTTTACTAAAGTTACTATTGTTACAAAATACATGGTGTTCATTGTTCTGTATATTTCTATTTTTAAGAAATAAGAACGAGCAATGATGCTTTTTACTTTTATGGCAATGCAATCTTCAGCATAAAATACCAACTCAATACTAGTCATTGTGTTGAAGCACTCAAAATAACAATGTTATTTCCTATTATGTTTTTTTTAAATAAATAAAATTTATATCTTCAAAATTACAGCGAAAAAAAATTATTATAAATACATTTATTAGACAATTATTTATTTTTTTTTTATACTAAAAATAATAATTATCTAATAGCATGATTTGTTTACAAATACTCTAATCCAAAATACGTTTCATATTTATCGTTGATATTTTTTTAGAAATTAATTCCATAAATAAATGATAAAATCTTCAATTTATTTTTAATAACTGGAAGTGAAAATATATAAGTCAATAATGTGGATACGAGTGAGCTGAAATATCAAGCTCTACTTGTTCAAATATACTGCAAGCATACATGAGGATGAAGCTGATTGACTAAATGTCACTCAAAGCTAGTAGTAAGATAATTTTATTATCACCTGTCAGTTAATACTGAACGTTCTAATTTTTTTTTCCATGTCTATGCCGAAAAATAAAATCAAAATAAACATGCTCTTTTTGATGTACAAGTGCCTGACAACTCTTGAACGTCAAAATAATAAATAAACCAATAATTAAACCCAAACTATCATTCAAAAAAATAAATAAAACTAAATTTTATTTGAAATAATTATATAAAGAATAATTCGTTTATTTAAAAGAAAAATTTATAAATTAAACAACAAAGATTCTGTATTGTCTTGTTCATTGAAGAATAAATTCTATTGACTGATAAAATTCATGAGCGGTCAATTGTCATGAACAACAATACATTTATGATGTAAATTTAATTTGATGTTTAATAATAATGATTATTATTGTGTCACACAAAAGAGAGAGATGATAAAACCATGTGCTTTTATCTAAAGATATCAAACATGCTATAGTGTATCCGAGAGTGGACTAACTTAATTAGAAGAACACTCACAGTGGGAATAGGATATCCTTGGTCATGAACCCTCAACAACTAACCCTCGGCTTTTCCTTGTATTTGGCACATGGGAAAATCTCTATATATCTTTAATACCTGTAACATTTGGCTTCTCTTCTTGCTTCAATTAGACCCTTACCAGATGCTTTCATACCCACGTGAATAGATACATAGACCGATACTATTCACCTTGTGAATACCATTTTGAAATTTACACAATCAAACTATGAATTAACTAAACTCAAAAATTTATACTTTCTTATTTTAAAAAAACAAATTCGAAAGTTTAATTGAAGATCAACAAATAACTAATTTACATGGTTGACTTGAACTTTCGTTTGTCTATTTATGTAAAAAAAAAGGGCAAGATAGACTTTGTCTTGAGTAAACTCATCTCCATTTCATATTTTAACTGGTCTTGGCCTCTAGCGGCCCTGGCAAGGCGTCTTGGTTGGCGTTGAATTATTATTCCGCTTTGTAGATACATCCGCGAATATTAATATCCCAAACTCTTGACTTAATTGCACAGAATGGATTTTACAGATGAAGAGAGAAGAAATATTTTTTTCAGGGGGTTTAAACAAGGTGGTTGTAGTAGTAGTCATGATGATGATGGTGGTGATGTGCCACACGGCCAAGTGCATGATAAAATAGTTGAAGGGTTGGCGAAAAGCCGCCAGAACAGCTATATAGTAACCAAGAAGAAGAATAAGGGCTTGAGTTTTCTTTTGTAAACTATATACTCTTTTTTTGGTGTAAGCAGCCAACACAATGTGGCTTTCAGCCTGTGCCAAAGATTCATAACTTGCTCATAATGTGAATTCATACTGAGACTTCTAAAAGAATTGAATACAAAAAAAAAAAAAAAAAAAATACTAAAATATATCTTGTCAATATTTTCTCAACTTTCTTTTCTCAATATATATTTATTTTTATTATTTTATCTGGAATTTTGTTGACAAGATTTTAGCAAGATATGGGCTCAGAAGAAGAAAAAAACTAATAAGGATGAACAAAGGATCGACAGATTTCATGATGATTAAAGTTTCCACAACTTTTAGATGTATATTTGTGACATCAGACATTGACCATTAACAACAGCAATCTATCGACTATAAATTGTGAAACATTTTAGCGTAACAAAGACGTAATATTGAACGTCAAAAAAGAAAGAGCAAAATATTCTTGTGCACTTTGGCCTATTGGGACGTTGATGTACCAGTAAGAGAATGAGAAAGCAAGAGTTAAAATATACCTATAACTATAGCCGAATAAAAAAGATTAAAAAATAAAAGGATAAAAAAAAAAAAGAAAAGAGAACTTTTGTGCCTCGGGTTGAAGTAAAATGCGACGAAGTAGAGAAAATATAAAAATAAAATGGAGCGTCTAATGAACTTGAGGAAAAAGTTGGAGTTTCATGGCAGCAGGCTCATAGAAGAAAAGAACCAGTCTTTGAGCTTAATGAATACTGTCCAGCGTGAATAATGAACGTCGACATTTTGTATGTTTTTTTTCTTCATTGTATTCAGAGAAATACATACACCAAATCAAATTGAAAAAGTATTTCAAATAAGTAAAAAACTAGAGAAGAAAAAGAAATCGGTTAATAGTTTTTTCATCTTAAAAATATAATTACAGAAATGTTTGGTAAATATTTTTGTCTGTCATTAATGTCTGTATTATTATTTTTATTTGATGGAAACTGTAAAAATCTCTGATGCAAATATAGATAAGATATTTCACGACAGTACACATAAAGAATGAGTGAGCTTGATTATGCAAAAATAATAAAAAAAGAAAAAAATTTGTCTGTGTAATTTGGACGTTGGCTAGACGGTTGGTGAGCTTTATTGCGAATTTATGCAATGTTTAGTCGCATGACCAATTAGAAGCTCTGTCGGTGTGCATGTAAAATATAACGAGAATCGTTGTCGTATGTCCATCCTTGCCTAAAAAGCTACTTCCTCTCATCTAGGTTATTTCCTGGAAAAATTATGCATAACTACAGTAAAAAAAGCTTTATGGTTATTTTATTTTTATATTATTTTTTTTGTGGACTCTTGCATGTGCTAAAATCTCTAACGAAAAATATATAGTATCACTACAGGATTTTTTTTCATTTGCCATGATAAATTTTATACATTTTAATAATTTAATAAATTGTAAGATTATTTATTATTTTAATATTTAAATTTTTTAAAAATAATAAACTAAAGATAATGAGCTTTTTTTTTTCTTTTCTATTAAATATAAGTATAAAAAATATTTAATTTATATTTTGGTAAAGATAGAAATAAAGTTTTAAGGGAAAAAAAAAAAAGAAAAAAGCTTTTCCACAGTTCCAATTGACAAGTGGCAAAAGAAATAAAAAAAAAGCTTTCACAGATAAAAGGGCAGAGTATTTTTTTTTTTTTTTTATTTCATTCGATATGTGTAGGCTGTCAAGTTTGAAGGTATTGAATAGAGTCTTGTGATTGACAGACGTCTGAGGGAACAAGCACAAGTATAGGAAAAAAAAAAATAAAAAAAGTAATAAAAAAAGAAGAAAGGTCATAATGTTCAGTGGTCTGGTTTAACATTTGTAAAAAAGCTAAAGAATATGTCTCTAATTACAGCAAAACATCGCAGTCTTTTTTTGAAATTTCGACTGAAAAAAAGAGATAAATGACAGACAACCATCATGATAGTTTTTTTTTAAAAAAAAAGCCACTCGAATGTCTCTTTTGTTGGGGATAAATAGTCTTCATGTGACAGAATAACCATGAGTTATTCTCAAGCACGCACTGACAACACATTATTTATGCTGAATGAAAAATATAAAAGAAAAAAAAACAATTTAATATTAAAAATAGAAAGACAAAAAAAAAATATTGTTTTAATAAAATAGACGATCACTAACAGTACACAAGCCACTTGACGACCTTCGCCCAAAGGCAACGAAACTTGAGTTCTTTTTAGCATCAACCCTCGTTCAACTTTGGCACATATATATATCTCTTCACTTCGTCTGACCCTATAATGTTGCTTTTCACTTGGTTTTTCCCTTGACGCCACTATGCTTACTATTTCCCATTTTATTTTTCTGCTAGAGCAGTAGACACTAGAGACCTTTGCTGTGCATCACCTCAAACATTTTTCAACCCTCTTTTCTTCTAACTGTCCTTCCAACACTACTAAAATTCAGTCTGACCATATCAATACGTCTATTACTTGCCACGTTTTATTTTATATTCTATTTCACGTCTATATAATTTTCAATTATTTTTTATTTTCTTATTTACGTAAATTTTTAGGGAAATATTCCATCTTTTTTTTAGCTTTGAAAATTTATATTAATTATATAATTTGAAAATTTTATTTTTTGTTTTTTGTTAAATTTTAATGAAGCTTGTTTTATTTTCCGGTAGAAATAACATTTTTCAGGAAATAATCATTTCAAACAATACAACAACGTTAATTACTCGTTGCACAGAGAAAAAAAAAAACAAATTAAAATTATAAAATATTACTGAAGGGTAAAAAATAACATATCCTTTAATATAAATAAAAAAAAAACATCATAATAAAATAATTGTAAAAAATTTCATGAAAATAAATTAAATAAAAGCCAGTATTTCATTGTGAAATATATATTAAATTTTAATTACAAAAAAAAAGTAATTAAATTAAAACCGAAAAAAAGAAAAGCCTAACTTGCAATTTTAATTTCTATTGTTAAATTATAATAAAATATTATTTTAAAAAATTTGTTTGTTAAAAATAATAGCGTCAAATGTATAAAATTATTTTTAAAAATATTTCAATATAATAATGGTTTGAATTTGCGCCTGTCGAAATGTGCATTTGTGGTTTTCAACCATAACATTATAGAGTGTTAGATACAGAAAAAGAAAGAGAGAGAATGAAGAAGAAGTTGGATAATGAGTCAACCAAGTGTGCTTTTTACTTTGGTGCAAAGTAGAATGCGTCATTACGAGTAAAATACAACGTCCATCAAATTTTACCAACAGCCACGATGATGTGGTATATGTACTTGAAAATTCAACATCATCATGCACCAGATGAACGCATATCAATGTATGTTTATGTAAACATACAAGCGATAAACACATACATGTGTAAAGATAAATTTGATAGGTACGCAGCTGATAGCCAACCAAGTGAATGCTTTTCTCTGTGTGTCAGAACAACATTACCATTTTACTCACAATCTTTCTCTTTTGCAATTTTTCTTTCCCTCTTTATCTTTTCCTCTCGCCTCTTTGGGCTGTATAGCCGATCTTGCGAAACATTTTAATGATAGCTTAAACCGCGTGCGCACATTTATACTAAACTATAGACGCAGTTATTATTTTGATTACCGAAGCATACTCTTAAAGAAAATATACACTGCAAATTTATCGTAATAACTGGGTAGAAAAAATATTTTTATATTAATTATTTTATAAAAAAAAAATATAATATTATTCAAGTCTACAAATCATTTATGTAGAAATTTCTTAAGATTAAAATGTTTATGAGATGTTTTCTAGAAAGTTTCCGGAAATCTTTATTAAAAATTATTTAGTTTATTCTACTAGAAAATATTTCCGAAAAATTACGAGAAACTGGTTCGCTGGATATCTAATCCACTATTGAGCTAGAAATCTATTACTTTTTTTTACATAAAATTGTATTATAAAATATTGTGAAATAATTCGAATCTACTATTAAATTATGTATATTTTTTCAAAAAGAATTTACGATAAAATTTTTTAAATATTATATTGTAAAACAACCTGCTACCTAATGTTGCAAAAAGCTAGTTATGAATAAGATTTGTACTGTATTTATATGTATAAATATGTAGAGAATGACAAAACGTGGGCGAGACATTTGTCACAGTTCAAATGTTCTCATTTTCTTATCCCTAATATTGTACACAACCCTCTTTATCTAATAATACGCCTTCCGTTTATGCAAACCAATATCCAACTCACTCTCAGTAGTGTTTACTTTTTTGCAAACCTAATTTTATTCTCCCTTTATTTGAAATATTTCATCCCCAAGTAAAATCCTTCCATTCATTTTTCATGTAAATAAAAAACAACAAAAATTTTTTATTTTTTACGATACAATGTAATTGACAGTATATATTTTGTCTTCTTGATCTTATTATTCAAGTAATTCAAGTATTAAGTTGTGTTGAATATTAAAAATATATATTTATGATTTTTTACTTTCAAAAAGAATATAAAAAAATTTAATTAAAATATCAAGCGGAACGGGATTAATTATTGTGGGTAAATATATGTATACAAAAGCTTTGAGATAACCTTCTTGCTATAATTGATGTTTCAGTGGCAATGAGACAAAGGAAACTTGAATAAAGAGGACCCGGAGGATAGGCAAATGAGATTTAACTTTGAATGAGAAAATTTTGAAATTTCAAACAAATAGTTAAATTCAGGCTAAGTATAATTTGACAATTAATGTAAAATTGTTATTTGTTACCAAGATAGTAGGCTTGTTCTGTCACAATACCAATACTTAACAATATAAAACTGGACATAATAACTGTGACCTTTTCGGATATACTCAAACAAGAGTATCGCATAAAACTAAAAAGTATTAAAAAAAATGAATAAATAAAAATAAACATTAAAATCTCGTTCACTAGTTTTCCATTGGGGATCATAAAAGAGGGTTGAAACAACACAAGGGAATATCATAACGCGTTATGAGAAAATGGGAGAATAGTATGACTGGACGAGTTGTAGTCACAATTTTAATGGCGTTATGAAAATGACACTACTGTACAAGCAAAAGACACGGATTTTATTAAAAATATATATACTGTGTCTTTTTTAAATTTTTTTTACACAAATAAACTGTCAAAAAAAAATATTTAAACAAAAATATTTACAGTAAATCATTGACTTTGTTTATGTCGATTTAATTTATAAATTTTATTTTTTATTTCCGAATTGTTATGCAAAAAAAAAACTTGTAGAAACAAAACTCATGTCTGACTATTCAGTTACCTATACTACTTGCTCCGTTTTATAAATTTATTTAAACCATGTTTTAATTTAAATTTTTTAATTCTGTTTCTGATCAAATAGGTTAAATAGTCGGGTTTAAAAATAAAAATTATATTTATTTCATATTAATATAATGATTTTTAATAATACTCACTTGTCTAATAAATTTTTCATACGAAATATAGTCTAGTCTCTTGACAACAGCTATGCTCAATTTCACGTGTACACAAAATCTCTTGACTAATTAAATTTATAAGCGTATTTGACAAGCGAAATAGAGTGACTTTGATTATACAAATAGACCATATTAAAATTTTATTCAAACAAAAAAAGCTCTTATGAAAATAAATAGAAAAATTTTATAAATAAAAAAAAAAAAATGAAGACAAAGCACCGCAGGGATTCTGGTCAAACGTATGAGCATCCATGATAATTATTAATTGTCCAACAAGAGCATACTTTTCTCTATAAATATATGGACTTAATACAAACTGAGTAGAGATAATAGTTGGTTTTTGAATTAGTGTATAAAGGTCAGTACAACCTTTTCCACTTAAAACTGTTTATTGTGCTTTTTCTTCTGTTATTAAACCCCCCTATAAATGAATATATATATATATATAACATTTAAATATACAAAATATATATTCTCATGTAGATCGACTAGATACTTGGAATAAAGAGAGATAAATTGAGATAGATATAAAGATAGAAAGAGACAAAATATGGTTTGGTTGCTGTAGGCAAAATGAGAGCCAGCCGCCTCCAAATATTAAGCCAGTCTACAGCGAACTATGCATGCCGATGAGCTTAATATACTTTACTTTGTCATAGCCCAACCAGCCGACTATGCTTTTACCTCAAACCCCAAGGCTATTCAAAACACGCGTAGAAATTTTAGTTTGCTTGAGGTGATTCAAAATTGGAGATAGAGGGTGGTAGTCAAGAGAAAGATTACGTTTAACCATACACTCTGCTTACCTGAAACAAAAAAAATTAAAAAACAAATTAAACATACAGTAATTTATATTTTAAATTTAATTAATAATTTTTTACAGTTTTAGGAATAATTTTTTAATATTATCCCAGCTAACCAGGCGCTCGTAATTTTCTAGAAAATTTTTAGAAATAATTTCTGGAAATGTTTATATTAGATATTTTCTAGAAATTGTTTCCCAAATTTTCTATGAAATATCTAATAAACATTTCTAGAAATTATTTATTATTATTTAAAATTAAACGAACTGTAAATATACATAATGATTGTTTGAATTTCAAATATAATATACTATTAAGATATTTTACAAAGCCTGAGGGGTACAAGTACAACCTTCCCATGCATATTTGTGCATGACTATCCACGTGTACTTGGACACAGCCCTCAACTCAAGTAACATAACTCAATTTAACCACACAAATACAATACACAAATTTACAATTTCATGTATAATATATAAATACAAATTATATGTTGTATATATATTCAAAGCCACGGTAAATTACACACTAGTATAATGCAAAAGTAGTGTTTTCCAAACGACTAAACGTTCTCTGATAATTATTACTCACGTGTTTGATCACGTATATCTATATATTTATTAGTATTTAAATGTTGTACATACAAATATAAATCACTTGTAAATATATACACATAAATGGGTGTATAAATAGTTTTCATTGTTTTCAACAAAAAGAAAATTCTATATGTGATGATTATGTCTGACCATTCGTATTGAATTTGATTGTACATTCAGGATTATATGTGTATACACAAAATAATAATTGTAATATACATGTTTGTATGTATTTTAATTATTTATATATGTATTAGTGAATTTTATTAATGCAAATGTAGGAGTATTAATGATCGCATGTGAGAGAATCCTATTTTCATTTAGTCAGGTGGATTTTCATATAAACTATGTATGTTGTGGTAAAAATCGTACTTGCAGTATTAACGAGCTGCAGAATTATCAACGATTGTTACATTTAGCTACAATGCAATACACATTTTTTAGTATACATATATCTTATGATTGTGTGCATGAAAAATTCACATAGTGTTGTTGAAAAAAATAAGTAAATAAAAGCACTCAATACTGAGGGAGAGAATTTTGATAACAGGATAATTAAAAAGGAAAAAAAATTATCATTATTATTTAAAAAGTCGTATAATTAAAAATAATACTGTGTAAATATGGGTCACGCTGATTCCCTGGGTTGTGCGTTTTGTTGAATTTTATACATAAAACTAGAGGCTTTTAGTGAAAACTTTTCTCACTCATGCCAGACACTGTGTTTTCCCAATACGATAGTTCATTCTCTATCCACGCCCACGAGGGTCACAAATATTTATGAATATTTATATAGCTATTTGCAACAGTATAACACTACCCTCGTGAATACCTATAATGTGCAATTAAATCGTTTTGATGGTCGTCTATATCTGTAATACTCAAAAAGTGCTTGAGCAAGAAAAACCCATGAAAATCGAATGCATCACATTATTTACAAAAAACAACAAATTGCTGTTGTTATATTACTCATGTTTATGAAAATTTATATCCTCTACATTTTCAGATAATAATTTAAAATAATAATAAACACCTTTATTATTATTTTAATGAAAATATAATGTTCATTCATTTAGTCAAGAATATTAGCATCAAAAAATATTAAAAATTCATTTGACAATATATTATGTACGATTGGCTTAACGAATAAAAAAATAAATAAAAGTAATTATAGGATAGCTTACAAGTAAATTTAGAAAAAAATATCAACAGATTTTAAGGGCAGTCAATTTAATTAGTAATTACCATTAAAAAGTACACGTGAATTGAGAATACACCGGAAATAACATTTGGATTGAATCCAAAAAAATAAATTATAATCTTCATTGATTCAGCAAAGTTTCGTTGTCAACAATAGAATAAAATAAATGAAAAAAAATAAATAAATATAATTATAATAATTATTATGATTATTGTAAAAGTATAGAATATAAAATCAAATAAAAGAAATTAGCTCAGAATCGAGACGTTTACTTGCTCGTTAAAAGTTCATCGACCGTTGAATTTTATTTTCAAGTCTCTTCAAAAAAAAATTTTTTTCTTCTTCAAATTCTTTTTTTTTTTTGTCATTCTGTGATCTCTATACCACCCTCTAATTATATCGTATCCCATCCCCGTGCATTTTACCAACTGAACGACGGCAAAGAATGCTAAGCAGTTTCATTATTCCCATTAGACCACCACCCGGCTTTTTCTCTCTTCCAGTTTCATTATCCTATGTGGACAGAATGTAAATGAGCGAACACTTGTGCTGCTATCAAGAGGAAAATATTCTACTGAAACGTACTCAAAACTCAGACACTTAAATTTGCAAACACAAAAACAAAAAAAAATTGAACATTCTAATAATATCATTAAAGTATATATTTTTTAAGTGAATAAAAACAAATTAATTTTTAATTTGGGAATGGGTAAATAGTTTATTAAGTACTAAATATTTTAAACTAAAATATCTGCGTTATTTTAATTTTAAAATAGAAAAAAATATCCTACAGCGGAATTATTTTCTAAATTATTTTTTAAATTAATTATAAACTTTTGACTAATAAATTAATAAGTTTCTTTATTTTAAAAATGAAAAAAAAATATATTTTTCTTTTAAATAATTAACCCAGATATTTAATTACAAGATAATTCGATCTAAAATATTTTTGGAATGATATTTAACTTCGACAACAGTAAACAGTTGTTGTCAAAAAAAAAAAAAAAAATGCTTGAATCAATTTTAAAAGTTTGATCAAAATGCTCGAGACAAAAAAAATTTTCTAACATTTTTACAATCGACTTTATATTAAATTTAGTAACCTCCCAAGGGATAATCACCTTTCAACATTGCCGATTTAGTGGGTGGCAAAAGACAAAAGAAAAATAAGTGAAAGTCAAGAGATTTTATTGACCAAACAGTGTGAGAATAAACACATTGACCACTCTAGTCTGTGGTCCTCCACACATCCTCAAATTCCCCATGAGAATCAAAAAGAAAAACGTCAAATAAAATGACACAAAAAATACTACGATATTTTATTTATTAAAAGAAAAAAAATCAATAAACGTTGACATGATTTTAAATATTTTTCCAATCAATAACCAAAATTATACGAGATTTAGTTTATTCATTTTATTTTTTTTGTCTTCTTTCTTTGAAAATTTCATACTGTTTGACAGAATGCCAAATATAAAAATTACATAAAGAGAAAAAGAACAAGACAGTTCAACTAAAAGTTTTTTCTTCAAGAAAAATTTTGACAATACCATCTAAGTCTCTGTGATGTTCTTCTACAGTTGAAGAAAATAATCCTAAACTTTTTATAAAAAATTTCTCTATTACATTGTGCTGACTTTACAGTGATCTCAATTTAGCTAATTTTTTTATCAATATAAATCGCTCTTATTGAAAATTAATTATTTATCCAATTACAAGTAAAAGCTTTTTTATCTTCAATATTATCCTCCATATCTCATATCAATAAATATATTTTTTGTGATTTTTTTTCTTTATAATATAAAACTACTCGTGGAATAAACGAAAAAAAAAAAAAGGTAGTCTTTAAAAAAATATATATATCAATGCGTCTAAATGAAAAGAAATATAAAATATAATTTTTTTCTATACTTTTAAGTATAAGGTATATGAAAGAGTTTTTTTTTGACTCGTTATTGGTGAGTCAGTATGGGTGGCCTGCAACATCAAGTATTTCTAGTAATTAAAAACTTCCAGAAAGCAGTAAAATTCAAATGATGAAAAGCCACCTCGACATGTACAAAAAAATAAAAAAAATATACTATTCGGTTCATTTGGAAGATCTAACGAGTCACCGTCTTTTTTTCACTGGAATAAGCTTTATATATTTTGGTTCCTTTACCTATTGCTGTTATATTTTTCTATTTTTTACATTCCAACGTAATGTCATATGCAGTATATTTTCGTTGGATTTAAAAACTTTATAATGATTGCGGTTTTATACTTTTTAAGGATTTAAAAAAATATAAAAATCCCTATAAATGGTCTAGACTTCAGAAAGCCAAATGAAAAATATAAAATATGAAACAAAAATGATAATAATATCAAGTTAAAAATGGAAAGCTGGTTAATGTGAAAAAAATAAAATGAAAATGACTATTGGCTTTGTATAAATTACAATGTTATGCAAAAAAAAAAATTAACACTGTGATTATTCAAGTGCATCAGTTGAGTGTGAACAATTTAATGAGACAGAAAATTATTAAATTAATAAAAGAAGCAAGTGATGATAGTTATCACCTATTTTATTTTATATCCAATGGAAGTTTTTGTTCATTTTTCAGTTAATTTCTTTGACACATGGGTGGAATTAACTATTGAAATGTATATAATGCATACGAAATATCGTGGTCGAGATGAAATCACTGCTACCACTAGAATACATTCACCATTCGATGTGGCAAAGCATGGAAAAGTCACCACCGGATGAAGGAGTTTTGTGGTGACAATGTGGAAGATTGCCAACCTTGGCTAGGTGGTCTTTTTAAATACAATTTTTTATTTTTTTTATGGCATACTTAACTATCGTTTATTTCATAAAATCACTTGAAATATATCCAAGAAATTATACTGGCTTGAGTAACCACAAAGATAATCTCACAATTTTTATCATAAAATTATTATTCTCATTTTAAATATTTATTTACAAGAGAGATTAATTTTTTTCTTCGATTATTCATAGATATTTAAATATTTTCCAGTAAATACTCCAGTCAAAAAATTTATTACTTAATATTATTTTTTATTGTTTTTTTAAACTACTCATTCTTCCCCAGTCGTCTTTATATATTTTATTTATTTTTTCTATTCAATTTTATGATCAAACAGTTAACAGCACAATTAATTAAAAGTCTTATTTTGATATTTCTATTTTTCAGGGATATAAAATTGATTATTGAAAAGATATAAATATATATTTTAAAAAACTGAATGTAAAATTTCTTCAAGTAGTTTTACTTATTTATTTATTTATTTCATTTCAAATTTACATACATTATCGATTCAAGCACAATATAAATGTCTATTTTTAATTTTAAAAAAAAAAAAATAATAACCGAAAAATTGAAGATTGAATTATCTATAAATTATACAAGATAAAAATTAATATAAAAAACGAAAAAAAAAAAATTAAAAACAAAAAAAAAAAAAAAAAAAACACGAAGAAAAAAAATCTACTTGTGAGGGTGTCGTTGGCATTATCGTGAAAAAGAATTTCATTTATTTGAGGTGTTTGTCGATGGCAATACATTATCGATTCAAGCACAATATAAATGTCTATTTTTAATTTTAAAAAAAAAAAAATAATAACCGAAAAATTGAAGATTGAATTATCTATAAATTATAC